>SNQJ01S0012248.1:199761-242593 GCA_010110895.2 Picea sitchensis | reverse complement strand
AGCTTCCCGACGGCCACGATCGTAGCGTCCAGATCAACGGCGCTCGTGCAGCCCCGCCCCTCTCAGCTGCCCTGTGCTTAACCAGTGTGGGCCCTCCTCCTGTTACTTCATTCTTCCTTCCGCCTTTGCCCTGCTACCGCGTGTCATCCACTCACTCCTCCTCTTTGGTCTGCATGGCTCTCCCTTCTTCCCACCATCCGCTCATTACCTGCCACGCATCCCGTTCCTTTCCACATCAGTCTCTCATCCGAAGGCGAATTCGTTCTCGCGTCTTCTCCCCATCTATCTGGGTGTCTCCCGCCATGGATTATCCTCTGTCACCCCTCCCACGCGTTCCCCGATGCCATCACTCCTACCATACACCATGACCTCCGCGCTAGCCCTCATGTCCGTCCCTCGAGCTATTCAGTTGTTCCAGGTGGCAGCGCGAGAAGTCTTCCCTATCCCGAGATGCTGAGTTGGCCTGGCCGTTCTCAATCCCAAGAAGTAGTTATTGAGGCGGTTGAGGGTGGTTAGATATCGTCTCCGCCATAATGGGGATGTCCTGCAATGAATTAAAAGCACGTCGATCCGCCGATGTAACTGTCATAGGATCTATCGCGTCTGCCACAAGTTGCACGATTAGTCAAAGACTGCGGCTGCAGAGTGTCAGAAGCCATGCAGACGCAAAGCTTTGAATGTATTTTCTTGGTTCCGCTGCTGTTGTTGTTTTGAGTATATGTAGGCATTTTTGCCATTTTTGTATCTATCGATGGTAGAGCTAGGCTCCCGACTGTAAAGTTTCAGCGATATTCTGGTTTCCTGGTTATGCCTCTGTGTTTGAGACTTCGTGGTTTATAACAAACAGTTTTCTTTCTTTTCCATCTCTGTTTCATCTTTGCTAGAGGGTTCACAGTGAAGGATTCACGTGGACTTAACAATCTTGTTGCGATAAAGGATTTGTTGTGGCATCTTTGTATTCTCTGGTATATGTGTTTGAATGTAAAAGGATTTTGTGTTCGAATACATTTCTTCTTCAGTCTATGATGAACCTGATGTTTATTATGGATCTTTGCACTCTTCTTGCATAAGTCTTCCACCTACTCACCCTTTACTATGACTCACTGTTTGGAGTTTATCAAGACCTCACTCGTTCATGCATGCCTGGTCTAGTTTCTGAGTTGACACGATGCTATTTTGAGTTTTCCTCCATTTGATCACCCTTTAAAACAAACCGTGACATTAAACTGATGGGCTTCGGGCTCTGCTCCTGCTAGCAATCCAGGAGTGACTTCCGAACGCCAACAGGAGCATGAAGGACTTACAATGGTGTATGCACTATAGAGGTTTAGGAATTATCTTATTCATTAATTTAATTAGCGTTCTTCATGAAAAAGCATTTTTCTTTATAAGTCAAATGCCTTATCTAAAATTCACCACTATCTAGAAGCACAAATGGAAGTTCATTTATATGATTGGTATTATAGGTGGAAATGAGAGGGTTTGAACACCCTATATTTCTAGTTTAAGTTCAATTCATGTAAGAATAAAGGACACATGATGTTTGGTCTGGTCAAAGAAACTTGCATGAGGATTATACACTCCTAGGGAGAACCTGTTTGGTCGTGAAAATTTATCTGGAAGTTCAAGTTCCCTTTAAAATATCAAATATTTATGTCAATATCTTTCAAGAAGAAGAAACTTACCTAGTATGCACTGCAAAATATAAGCAAGAACAATGCTTGAAGATGCAATATTTCTAAAGTAAATGAAGAAACTATTCATCATTTGATTTTGACATGTGTTTACACTACAAAGGTATGGGAAGAAGTGGAAGTATTCATAGATTTAAAGGATATGTGGAGAGGGAACTCTATTGAAGATACCCTAAGGCATTGGTGTGGTAATAGTGCAATGAAGATATACAAATCTCTTCCCATAATCATAGCTTGGTTGGAGGAGAAGTTCCTGGGAGGTTTTCCCTAGGATATATGTTAGTGTGGATGCAATGTTTTAACCATTAAATGATGGGATTTGTTTAAAAAAAAGGTGATGTAAAGGGAAACCTTTATAAAAGAAACACTATCTTTTTCAAGAAGAGTCATGATACTTTTTATATATTTTAAATTATTAAATTCAATGAATCACTACAATTATAATGCAGAGTGTATGGACAAAATTTATGGGGATAATCTTATCAAAATTTTAGTTTTATTTATTTTTAGCTCGTAGAGTTCAATTTGTAGTATTGTGCCATATAATTTGTTTTTGAAATCGTAGCTGTAATCAAATTTATTGCAAAAATAATAGAGACAAGGTTTGCAAATTATGACATGTCACAAGAAAATGAAAAAAAAAACTCATTTGTGTATACATATTATATATTTGGAATCTACAAATTAAAATTTATATAGACAAAATTAATATAAAACTACTTTCAAGGCCAGAATTCATGGACAAGGTCCAATTCGGTCTTGTCCATGTTCATGGACAGGGCCAAATTTGGCCTTTTCCATTACATGGAAAAGACTAAATTTGGGCATGTCCATGTACATTAACAAGGCTGAATTCAACCATGTCGATAACACCATCCAATTTTTTTAAACAAAATTACGTAACATATGATTTTTTTAAATTAAATTACATAAGACAGTTTTTTACCAAGCTATATGGATATGTGGACCGACGAAGCCTCTAATTTGAGCACTCAACGCACCAAGGAATTTTCCAATGCCACCAACAAATTTTCCAACACCACCAACGAATCTCCTGCAACAATGTTTGTGCACAACAAAAATTATGGTTGTGAGCCAGCACCACACTAGAAACGTTAAAATGAGAATAAAACAAGACAAAACACAGTAAAATTTGCATAGATTTATCTGCAAACTTAGTAGCTCAAATCTATACAGATGCCAAGAGGCACACCCCATCTAGAAAAACATACCAACAGCCAAATAAACAACCGTCTCGACTTGAAAATAATCGGTCGAATGTCAATGACTTTGGCAACTGGTACTTGTCTAAGAGGAAGAAAATATATAACAAAACATTTAGCCAAAAACATATTTTGGCCGAACGATTTTTCCCACAGGGAAAAAACCTGTCCGAAAAATCTTGTACACGATTGTCGATGATGTCGTCAGGGAGTCATTCGATTTGACATGTGAACTTTCGACCAAAAAATCCTATCTCTCGACCGAAAGAAAAAAGAGTTCAACCAAAAAAATGCCACTAGGAATTTTGGAGACTCGATTCTCACAAAAGTGTTACCCACCATCATGATTTTACCCTACATTCTTGTTTTAATTCATGGTCCATCATTAAAAATGGGGACAATACAACACTTTACTCTTGGTTGCGTCTCTAAATAGTTTCTTGTTGATTGTCATTCTTTCAGTAGTTATTGAAGACGTTGAAATTGTGCTTGTGCAATAGTGTATTCAGCAAAATAAATGATTAAAGGTCTAATTAATTGGTCATATTGTTTACAACCTATGTTTTCATTATCAATTAGGGCATAAGTTAGATGAATTTTAGATAGACAAAAATTTACATTCTTATTTTATTATATACCATTGGAATTTAGTTAGATTATCGATTAATTCTTGGCGATGGATTGTATTTCCATCAATACTTCCATGATCTCCCCTTTTAAACCCTCCATCATCTCTTGTAGTTCATCTTTTGTTACTATCTTCTTTTATAAATCATTTATGTCCCTACGCATTTCTTCACATTCATCAAGAGTCCAAGTAGGATTGTTTGTAGGATTATTTGGTGTAGAAGTTCCCTTTTTGGGTGGCAAGTTGGCCAAGTATCACTTTTGAAAATTGATTTTTAGGTGGTTCTTCTAGACAATCTTTCTTCTGTTGTATCTCCCAAGTTTCAGCCCTTCTAGGTATGAAACTTTCTTTTATGTAGTTCTCTGATATTTCTTCTCTGCAATGCCATAGGTATGATCACAATTGGATGTGCCAAGTGGAATTTACGGTAACTTCCCCACAACTTGCCGATTTTTGTCATTTCCAGGAGATCTCACTTGTATAATGTGCCCCACATAAAATAATTGATATAAAATTATGAAACTTGCACCAGAAATACTATAGATGGTCCAAGATCCAATGAAACCAGACCCACTCATTTTGGATACTCTAGGAAGAAGTTATGATTGTTTTACCTGGAACACCTTCTTGAGACTATTCAATAGGACTAGTCAGATACCCTATCTTACACAGGGTGTATATACAAATTTAAGATGAACCAAAAGCTAAAAATTTTACCACAGATACCTTACTAATTTCTATGAATAGCCTCCATAGTTCAGGGTCTGAAACGTTACAGAAATTTTTTTATAGCGAAAATTCCGCAATGACTCAGTTCAGGATGATTCCAAAACCCTATCTTGTATAGGTTGTATATCCTAAAGTATAAGGCCTTAGGAGTTAAATTTTGAAACCAACATACCTTGATATATATACTAAATACCCTCCAAGTCGTTCCTTCTGAAACATTGTAGAAAAACATTTATAGCGAAAATGCCAAGGTGTCTCAGATGTAGCAACGAAACCCCAAGACCTTGAGCTCTGATACCATATGTTAAGAACCAAATATCAATATAGCATAGAAAAACCTCATAAAAAGTACTCAACACCTTGAAAAAGAGATAATTTCAGATAATAAGCCTCTTCGAGGGGGCAACCTCCTTTTACCCGACTTAAATGTTCAAGTACAAGATGATTCAAAATGAAAATGTCTCCTTGGTATATATAGGAGACTAGGAGGTATAATTACAACTAGTGGCCTACAGCCGACATAAATAAAATAACATTACTAATATAATATGCCCCAATTAAGGGGTAATGAGCCAATATTAGGGCTTAACAAATTCCTTGTTTTTGAATTCATGTGTATAGGCTTGAATATCCTGGCCTTTACCCTACCTTAATTGTTGCCATTCAATCATTTTTGTTTGCATATAAGCTAGTGAATATAATTGTTTTCTTATAGCCTTAGTAAACTTATCCCAAAAAGAGATTACTTTACCCTTAGTCGAAGAGAAGCTAACTGTATTTTTTAAGCATCTTCCACGATCTTTTGAACTCTGCAATATACCTCTATTTGCTTGATCCAGTTGTCCAATTTCTCGGCATTCAATTCTCCATTATAGGTCGGTAATTCAAACTTGACATCCAACTTTAATAAAGGTAAATTATGACCAGACTTCTTAGAGGGCTTATTTTTCTATGAAGAATGTTTACTTCCCTTAGAAGAAGACGATGATGAAGATGATGGTGAGGATGGTGAAGGAGGCTATGAAGGTCCACCACCTTTGCCTCCTCCTTCTCCTTTTAATGAAAATCCTCCACTTATGGGATTTTGAATTCTTCATTGCAAATCATCTATTATCTCTCTCATTGAGAGAATTGTATCCATTATTTCTTTAGGAATCATGGGAGGATCTTCTCCCTCCCTTCCTTCGGAAGCCATCTTATGCTTACGAAGTCTTCTTTCAATTTTATACTTATAACTTGCAAGCTCTCCTTTACCAAGTTTGAGTTTGGCTCTTATAAGCATTCACTTGCAACACTTGTCAAAACTTCTTTGATACCAACTTCATCCAAAAAATCCTTAGATGCTTATTAATCTTTAAAACATAATAACATCTACTTGATCTTCGAAATAAAAATGACCGCTTGATTGTTTTCAATTTACATGTGAAATGCATATCTATCCAAATACACTTTAATGATAAACAACTTGCAAATAATTGAGCGGAAATAGAACGACAATATTAAAATCACATAAGCAAGTTTGATAACGGAGTTCACCCAATTTGGGCTACGTCTCTGGGTCCGCTTCCAATAGAGACCTATTTATCAATGCTCAAATGCTTGTGTTTTACAATGAACTTTTTTGTGTTGCTCAAACTCAAAAACAGTGTACACCACTAAATTCCTTGCGAAAAATCATGAAAAACGAGTATAAAGTTCTTAAAATTCTATGTCGGAACCCCATGGCACGCATTACGATGCAACCTCTAAGTATGGGTACCCTCAGGCATGAACTTCGAGACTATTCTCTACATAATTATGAGTGTGTCCCCTTCTCGGTCCGCATGCCCATTAAATAGGGCACGGGCCCTAACTGCTTGTCTGGATTCTTAGGTAGACATTAGATGTTCGTTGGCAGGCTTTCATAACAAACCCGTGCTTTGTGGAGCAATGGTTAAGTTGTTGGTTTTTTATATAGTGAGTCACAGGTTCAAGCCCTGCCGACCACACACACACACACACACACACACACTATATATATATATATATATATATATATATTGTTTTGGTTATACGTTGGTTGTATATATATAACTATACCCTACAAAATATATGATATGGGCTTGGGCGCTCGGCCTTTTTTTCTGCCAATTAAACCGTTTGTCAAACTTAACACAATCCACCACCATATATAGTTAAGAAACATTGGCATGACATATTGGCAATGGAGGTTTGGATAAAGTTATAGGAGGTCGCGGGTTTGACCCCCGTCGATTCCTATAATTTTTTTAACCATTAATGGCCAATGGGAGGTTTCCACATGGCAAACTCTCATTGGTCTATCTCTGCCATTTGTCAATACACAATTGGTCCACATGTATGGCCATGTAAATGTGCAACATGCCTTGTCACCTGCCCAATCAGTGTACAGTGTGCCACATTAACACCATACAACCTATACAATTGTTCCACGTGTCACCCTTGCAGTGGTGACATGTGTCACCTTTGACCTCTTTGACTTTTGCCTAGTTGACTTGAACTTTGACCGACCATATCTTTTGCATACAAACTCTGTTTGAGGAAATTTTTGCATCGTTGAAAAGCTATCATCAAGCTCTACGCATTGATGGAATTTTAGAGAGAATTTGGGATGATTGAATTTTGAGCATTTTTTAACCTATCTAGGCCTCTGTGAGCATTTTGGATCCTTTTGGACCTCTGTGAGCATTCCCGGATCCTCCTAGATCATTACAAGAAATAAAATAGAGTGGGTAGATAGACCAAAGAGGCATAGAGTTGACTCAAGAAAAAGTCAACAAGTATGGTTGGGGATTGTTCTTACCTTCAATTTTTATGAATAATGATATGGTAGATAATTGATAGTATAACATTTTGATAGATACATTGGAACCACGTAAACTAAAAGAAGAGACTTGGTCAACCCAATGGAACAGTAAATTATAGAGGAAATAATCCCTTGCTTTGGGCATCTATTTTCCATATATGCTTAATGGATTGTAATTATGTAGCTAACTTAATTAAAATAGTTTTTGGATATGGTAGAATATGCCTACATGTTGAAATTATATAAAACATGTCAAAGGCTAGGGAAAAGGGTTGATTACAAGTTAATAGATTTTACTCATAGATGCTAGGTTGTAGGAGATACAATGTATTTGTTATTTGTTTTGGAATTGACTAATATAAGAGCCCATGTTATCAATGTACAAATTCCATGAGAAAGGGTCATTAAGTGATCCAAAAATATCCTACAAAAATGAAAAAAGGATTCTCCTCACAAAAAATGCACTTTGTATATAAATGGTGCACCCGTCACACTTAAGAAAGCTAACTAAGGTGCCAAATTTTGCAAGGTTGATAACCTAGTAATTCATGGGGCCACATTCTATTCACAATATTTTTATTTCAACCACCATTTCTTCATTTCTCTCTTTCAAGATAGGATTATGAATTTTGTTGACATTTATACATGACAAATCTGAAAATCTTGACATGTCATTTTAGTCACTCATAAATTCCATGAAGCCAAAAGGAAATATCCCAACAGAGAGAGAATAATTGTTGTAGAAAAGAAACTATTGGTGAATCCAAGAAGCCAAAAAATATGGCTACCAAAGGATTTGTGGAACTATATTAACAAAGCTAGTAGAAAACCACCAACAATTTTTTTTTATGTGAAGCAAAGAGAGAACATTTGAAAGTGTTGTGTACTCACGTGTTTACAATGGACTTAATATTCTCTCTCCTTTAATATCCCATGTGTAACATACATGTATGTGTACTCTATCTTTTTGCTAAGATCAGTTAATATATAATCTCTACCAAAAAAAAATCATTACAATGTATGCTTTACAAAGTCACTTTGTTGTAGTATATTTGAAGTGTATTAATAAATATTATTACAGTAGTTAAATGCACTAAAATACACAATTGATCTAGATCCATGAAGCCTAATAAACTGTTTGAAATTTTCCGATGACCATGAAGGGCATGGGCATGGTCACGAATTGTTTGTGTACGATCACTTATATGCCACGGACCTCGAGCTGCATTGGAAGTAAACGTGGTGGTGATATGACCTGCAAGGGTGGAATGAATTTGTGTTAGCAGAGGAATAAGCAAATCTGTGAACACTATTGCTAATGAAGGTGAACCTTATTGATGATTTGGAAAACCCCCTATGCGTGGATTAAAAAAGTATGTGCTTTAATGGATGGAAGTTGAGTCCAATCGAGTCCAATCTCCAGAGAAAGAAAGAAAGAAATTTTAATGTTCACGAGGGACAGACTGCCTCAGACACTGATTTATGTATTTCAGTCATTTTCTTGTTCAGCTTGATGATGAGTTCTCTCAATTTCTTCATTGTCCCTTTGTTGAATAAATTATTCCAAGAGCTAGCTGTAAAGATATTTACATAATTGTCTTGCTGTCTTTGAAAGCTTCACACTCTAAAATGAAATGTTTTTGTGTTTCCACTTTTCATGAGGTGCAGAACATACACACCCTTTCTTCCCAAGCTTCCTTTGGTCTTTTCCAAAGCCCAGTTTCACAATGGAGTTGATGGGAATTGGTTCTTAATTGGGCAAAAAACATTTTGGATGTCCAAGATATATTGGCCCCTATGTATGTTTTTTGATAATGATTGTAAGTGGGGTTCAAGATATATTGGCCCCTATGTACGTTTTTTTGATGATGATTGTAAGTGGGGTTAAACTCTTCAATATAATACTCTTTCTTTCTCCCTAACCTTTTATGGAGATGGGACAGTGACGACCACAGGCCAAGCCAAAAACGTTGAACAAGTAGCCTACGCCTTAACTAATACCTCAAAGAAGCATGCAAAACCGACGTCAGTTCACCACCAAAACCCCTTCAAAACCCAATGCAAACATCATCTTTAATAATAAAATAGCAGATAACTAAATTTTCACAAAATAATAAAACAAAAAATTAAACCCTAAGCCAAACCATGGCTTCACAGAAATTAGACAGCCTGATGAGTACACAACTCCACCTGAACATTAAACCGAAACCTAAAAAGTAAGAGCTTCTCTTAAACTTGAGGCTTCTTCTAACTGACCTTCTCTTTTCCCAATCAAGTTAAGAGGCCCATCTGTTTTGTTTTTTCCAGATCTGTAATATGAAAGATGGAAAAAGATTAGTTTTATAAACCGAAGAATTTTCCCACTTTCTTTCGCTAGTCAAGTTAATGAGTCCGTTTCTCTTTCTCTGTTTTGTATCTTTACAATTAAATTTATATCAAACACTCATAATGGATGGTTGACAATCAACTCATATGTGCTTTTTTTGTTTCCCAGTCAAGTCAATAGGTCTATTTGGCTTCCCCTTATAACTGGTTATAAATGTGAACAGGCCAAACCAAATCATATTTCCATAAATTGAAGACTTTTCCACTTTTTTTTTAAGGGAATTTCCTTCTCTTTCTCAGCTTCTGTTGCCCCACTGAAATCAAGTCAATATCTTGTCCCGAAGATGAATCCAATTTCGGCAACTTTTTTCACCGCTGTGCCCACCCGGAGTGGACTAATTCGGGAGTTACTTTTTCGACGCGCTGTAGTTTTGAATTTTAGGTTGATCTAGAAATTTGATAAATTTTCTGAGCATTTGGATTGATTTAAAATGAGGCAAAACCCTTGAGATATGGTTTTGAAATTGTATGAAACTTTCATCCATACCAATCTAAAACTACCCCTGAAAATCTGGCCAGATTTAAACCCATTTTTTTACCATAAAATAGGGAAGAGAAGAGTACTCCCTAATTAACTTACTCCGTACCCCAACTTTTTCGGGTCATTTTCGCTTTCGCCGAATTTTCCGCCACTATCTTCACCTCTGTTGCCTACTTTCCTCGGATTATTTTCTCCTCCTACGAATTTTCCGCCACAATTTTGCTGCCCCTTATCACTGGTTGTCAATGTGAATTGATGAAAACCCAATCATATTTTTCCATAAATTAAAGACTTTTCCACTTTCTCCGCCTCTTTCTGAGTTTCTGTTGCCCCACTGAAATTAAAATCAAGTCAATATCTTGCCGTGAAGATGAATCCAATTTCAGCCAATTTCTTCACCTCTGTTGCCCACTTTTCTCTTTCTCCGAATTTTCAGCTAGTTTCTTCACCGAATTTTCTCTTTCTCCGAATTTTCCGCCAGTTTCTTTACCTCCGTTGCCAACTTTTATAGGGTCCTTTTCTCCTCCTACGAATTTTCCGCCATAGTTTGTGTCTCTTTCTTCACCTCTGTGGTCTACATTTTTCGGTTTATTTTTTCTTTCTCAATTCCTTCCGATTTCCCAACTCAAATCACTTTACATCATCTTTGTCCACACACAGGACTTGTTTTCAGGAGAATGGTTGTAACTATAAATATATGTATGTACATAGAGAAGAACACAATGCCTATCAATTATCTGTATGAGGAAACGGGAGGATTAACTTCTGTTCAACGTCCTTCCAAAGATTTTGTTGTGAATGGACGTAATGTGCATGAGAAAGCTGATGGCGATAAAAGAGATGTGGAGGTGCTTTTGAGCTTCAGAAAGGCCATCACGTCCGATCCATATGGATCGCTCTCCAACTGGACGGCTGACAACTCTGATAACGTGTGCTGGTGGAAGGGTATTTACTGCAGACATCACACGAAAAAAGCGGTTACCATTATACTCCGTGGATTAGAATTGCAAGGTACACTTTCGCCATCCATTGGCAATCTCTCCTTATTGCGCACTTTGGACCTTTCTCTCAATAATCTGAGACGAAGAATTCCACCTGAGTTTCGGCACCTTAAAGCTCTGCGAATACCTGACCTCGCTGAATTAGCATTGCAAGGTAACCTTTCGCCATCCATTGGCAACCTCTCCTTATTGCGCACTTTGCACCTTTCTGGCAATAGTTTGACAGGAAGAATTCCACCTGAGTTTGGGCAGCTTAAAGCGCTGCGAGTACTTGACCTCAGCTTTAATATGCTCCAAGGTTCTATTCTGAAATCATTGTGTAACTTTACACACCTCCAATCGATCGATCTTTCAGTTACCAACTTGACAGAGACTATACCTGGAGAAATCGGTCGACTGGAGATCTCTTCCTGACTGACAGTGGTCTGATCGGAAGTATTCCAGCTTATCTGGGCAATTGTACTTCACTCCGACAATTATGTATTGATAATAACAATTCGAATGGTTCCAACTTCCATCCCAGTAGAATTCGGTCGTCTAATCAAGTTGGAAGACCTGTTCTTGTACAACAATATTTTGAGTGGAAATATTCCGACTTCTCTCCGCGAATGCACATCGCTCCAAATCTTTTGGGTTTTCTCAAATTCACTCAGTGGGCACATCTTTGAAGGCATTACAAATTTAAGTCAATTGAGCTCCCTATCTCTGTCTCAAAACAAGCTCACCGGCCACATCCCTCCAGGCATTACAAATTTGAGTCAATTGACTGATTTTGACTTATCCTCAAACTCATTGAGTGGTCCAATTCCTTCAACTTTGGGTTTCATGGAAAATCTAGTTGATGTTGACTTTTCTAACAACTCATTAAGTGGTCATATCCCTGAAACCATTACTAAATTGGGTAGACTTAAAGTACTTTCCTGATCTCATAACAAATTAACTGGATGTATTCCCCATAACATAGGTAAGTTGAATATGGTTTTCAAACTAAGTCTATTTAATAACTTTCTCACAGGAAATATTCCTAGTAGTATTAGTAGTTTGGTTTCAGTTAGACATTTGGATCTATCGCATAATTATTTAGGGGACCCATTCCTAAGGTTATTGGCAATTGCACTTCTTTGATTTGTTTTTAGCGTTCATTCTAATAATTTTTTCGGGACTCTTCCAACATTTTTGGCCAATTGTAGTAGCATTCAAATTTTTTATTTACGAAAAAATGGGCTAACGAGTGAAATTCCTTGGTACTTGGCATTTTTTCATGATTTGAGGATTTTAAGCTTGAGTTATAATTGTATCTTTGGTGGTATTCCTCAATGGATAACAAATCTCACCAAGTTCAATGTGTTGAATTTATCCAACAACAAATTTAGTGGAGGAATACCATTACATTTTGAAAAACTTCAAGGATTTATAGTCAATGCTACAGCTGAATCTACACTAGGTGATACATCATATGAAGAAATAATGATCAACATGAAAGGAAGTGAGTATACTTTGTCATATGTGTTGGCAACCAACACAATATTTGATTTGTCTAATAATAATCTTATGGGGGAAATACCTACAAGCATAGGAACTCTGAGCAGCTTGTGATTGTTGAATTTATCTGGGAACCAATTGGAAGGGCTAATCCCTACATCTCTTGGAAATATATCTTCTTTGGAGCAATTGGACTTGGCTAGAAATAAATTGAGTGGACATATTCCAAAAGAGCTCTCTAAATTATATGGGTTGGAGGTCCTAAATGTTTCATTTAATAACCTTTGTGGGCCAATCCCAAAAGAAACACAATTTTCTACTTTTAGTACTTCTTCATTTCAAAGGAATAAATGTTTATATGGATGTCCTTTAGATCCATGCAATAAAAGAGAAAAACCACAAAAAAAAGAGACAATAATAATAACAACAGTGATGTTAAAGTGAGATGGCTCAATCATGTGGATGAAAAGATATCATTGGCAGCATTGAGGATTGGAGTAGGGATTGGAATTTGGATAGTAGTTGGTGCATTTATTGTTTGGGAGAGAGCAACCCGTTGGGTGTTGGCTCTACCTCTTAATAAATCACAACCTTTATATGCACTATATAGATTCTGTTTGTAAACAATCCTAAGACGATTTAAATTTGTAATGAATAAAGTGAGCATATTGTCTTTTATGTACATTTATAATGCTTTTCATTTATAATTAAAATGATATATATATCTATAAATCTATAAATTTTATGAAAATTGAATTGTGTTTCTAATATTATATATTAGATATAATTAATTTAGAAATAAAAGTCCATATTCATCTTCATTTTTAAACTAATTAGATGTTCTATTTGGTAAGTCCTTTAAAAATCTAAAAGTAATTTAAAAAAAAAACATAGTCGTTGTTGATACTTTATCTTTTATTATTTAATTAAGCAATTCTAAAACCAAAATTATTTTATTTGGTCGTCTTTGGAACTGTTATCCCCTATCCTAGGGATAACTAAGGATATTATATCTCGAAGCCCATAGGTCCTAGACATGAAGTATTGAGAGCCATATTAACTTGAGCCTGACCCTGGAGGGTCCATCCTTCTTCAGCACCTCCATTCTGTGAGCAGCAACAACATCCATCCCATCGTCCTGGTTCTGAAGTAGCAGTGGGTCTTGCTCCATGAGGTAATGAGTCCGAGTATCATGGTATGTGTCACTCTGATTCTCAAAGCATTTGAATATGTGCATTTAATTCTCTTTTTGCTTCATGATGTGTCCTTGGACTTTGTGCCTTTTGACTTGTCCATACCTAGGGGAGATGACAGAATGCCCTAGCAAGTTGGTTTCCTTAGGAGTGAGTTGCCATTAGGGGGTTTATGAAATGTCATCATCCATTCCTACCATACTTGTCACTTTTCATTATCTTCCCTCTCATTTATCCCCTACATTAGTTCGAGCATTGGGTTTGCCAAGCTAGTGAGGGTTGTACCTTGCCTTGTGGGAAGAAGGGGCTAAAGGCCTAGAGGGTAAAAGTAGTTGGAAAAAGTTAAAAGCCAAATATCAAACCTTGAGATGCTTCGCCCAGGGATCCCCGAGAGAGCAATAAAAGGCTTCTCAACAAGAAAAGAGGGGACCCATAAAAAATATAAAACTCAAGACCTAGTTGGTGGATAGGGGGTCTCATCACGAGCTAGCCTATTAGGTCCATGGGCATGTAGCGGTATGACACTACTATTCATTTGGTCACCACGCCAGGGTAGTGTCTCTTGGTGGCATAGCCAAGAGAAATGGGGTCTCATCACGAGCCAGCCTTCTCATCTCCGTGAAATGCTTGTGGGTAACACTGTAACTACTAGTCACCATGCCAGGGCAGTGTCCCTCAACTATTCTCTTGAAAGAAAAATAAATAAGATAAAAAGAAAAAAAGGAATTGAATGGGCTAGGAAAAAATTGCATCCATAACAAGGTGCATCTCACCCTCTTCAGAGGCACCCACAGGTAAGACCTACATTTCCCTGTCATCACTACACCCCTTGCCCAAACATCCCCCACACCATCTCATGCACTTGCATGACCTAGATTGGTCTTCACTTAGAAACACCCCACACCTAAGGAGAATTATCCCAATAGGACACCTTGGACCCTCTCCAAACTTGTCTTGTAGAATAGCATAACGTCTTTGAGCACTTGTCTGGGAAAAGGGGGGTTTTATGCACATGTTTGGGTAACTTGATTATTAGATGTGATTGACATTGCTATGATCCCTGTGACTTATCAGCCCATGGAGGACATATTTGTTTTTGTTGCAGGACCACGCCCGACGGATATGTACATATGGGGAGATGATTAGCTTAGACCTCCATAGGGATAAAATCCCACCAAATGGATGCTAAGAACCCATCCAGGGGTAGACATATACCAAAGGCTTGTACCAGACAGAAAGAAGGGTGCTCCACCAGAGACACCTTGGCAGGCCTGGACCTAGGGGGGGTCTTGCCTTTCCCCCTAAACATTATCCTTGGGAGGCCCATGAAGTCACCCTTGTGACACTTGACGTCACCCAACGTCAGATGGACATGATGGAGGAAGTTATGTGAGTGGCATGATCCGGAGGCCTTGGAAGGCCTAACGTTTTTCTCATGGAGGCCAACGTCTCACTTATGAGGCCCAACGTCACCAAAGAAGGGCATGGCGTCATCTCTTCTGCAAATTTTAGGGTTTAATTTGTCAATTTTATGTAAAAAAATGGATTTTTGATGTAACTAGCCATGTCGGCCTTTTTTTACCTAATTTGTAATTAAAGGTCATTTGAATTGTATAAATAAGGGAAAACTCCCTTGTATTTTTCATCATATTTCACTCACACAAGTGTGAAGTCTAAAATTCAACCTCTTTTAAGGCTTATTGGTTGAACTAAGTGGTGTGCAACTCTTGGAGTGAGCTTTATTTGGTGATTTTTGGCATTTTTGTGGTGGAAAGTCTTCAACTAGGGCATGTTACTAGATTTTTCTTGTTGAATGTAAGTGAAAATCTGCAATTCTTCTTTCTTTGAATGGTTATGGTATCTTTTACTTTGCATTTACTAAGATTATGAAATTGCTAGTGTGAAATCCTAGGAGAATAAGCACATGTTATTGTCCTTCTCTCAATAGCTATCCAGTGACTTGATTTTGCTAGAATACACCTCCATTGAAGCATATGCTAGAGCCCTACCTTTGTATCACTCTAACACCATTGCTTCATTAAGATTTTATTTATCTCAAGCTTGACCTAAAGGAGAAGGAAAACCACTAGGGCCTAGGGTTACCTACTTCCTAGTAGCCGTTTTCCTTCTAGGGTTTTGGATGATTGAGGCCTTGGGTTACCAACACCTCAACCATCCTCCCTCTTGTCTTTAGTTCACTTACTATCATTTGTTTCCTTCAAGATTGTTGCTGCAAAAGTGACTCCATTAACCCTTAAGGCACTAGTTTAAACCTTACATTTGATTGATTGATGAAAACAACCCTTAAACCTTCTACTTCAAACTCTTTTCTAACCATTCCTAACCTTAGATTAGACTAACTTACTAACATTCTTGCTTCTGTTACAAAAGTAAGCTACAACCATATATTACAGCAGTAAAAGCTCCTAAAAGCAAGTGTTAAAGTTGATTTTACATTGCCTACTTTGCTTCTGACAAATGCTAGCATATTTCCAATTCTAGGTTATCATTTTGGGTCATTATTGAAGCTTGTTTAAGGCATAATTGTGAAGGTATCATTATATATACATTGCTGCTATAAATTTATGTTTTCTTCATATTGTATATTAGCTTATTTCTTTTACCGAAAGTCCTAGGTTTTACGAAGCACTAATATCAATTGTTACTTGCAAATAATGTTTTCTTGTTGTCTTGTTCTGGGAAGGTACACTTACGAAAATCTTTGCTTCATCTTATTAAACTTTTGGGACGTTATGATCAGTGTGACTTGTGAGAGGGGAAAAAAATTTCTTGATACTATTACCTTTTCCTTCTCAAATCCCCAGGTCACCGGGGACGTCTCCCATGGGCTTTCACTCCTAAAGAGAAAGATGTGTCTTATTTAGGTGACAGTGATAGGATAACCTCATGTTACGCCAATTTATTGTTCACTTTCCTTTGTCTTTTGGGAAAGTACAAATTGTGCGATAACATTTTGGCGTCGTTGTCGTGGAACACTGAGTCAATTATCCTCAAAGACGAAACTTTTCAGTAAGCCTTTCCTCAAAATCCCTTACTTTGCAAAGCTTAACTGGCGACTCCACTGAGGGTGATCTCGTCATCCTTTTGATAATCTCAAGAAGATTGTCTGGCGACTCCACAAATGGTGACCTGTAGCGGACGTCAGTACACACTTTCTTCTCCAGCAGTTCCTATTGCTCCTATGGCCCCTCCTAGATGGTCTCCCGAGGAAATTTTTGGCCCTTTGGACTTAGCTAACACTCAAGTTGGATTACATGATCTCCTGAAAAGGGTCGATTCTTGGATACCTAAATTCTCGGGAAAAGTGGGATCTTATGGAAACTCACATTGGACCAAATTTTGTGAGGGGTATGATTTTCATCAATCAGGACAAGAACACCCTGACACCTTTATGAGACTTTTCTTGAGCTCACTCACTGGAAGTGCTAGAATCTGAATTAATGGTCTACTAAATGGAAGCATAAAAAATCCTAAAGATTTGAGACAAAATTTCATGAGTAGATGGGGTAAAGAAGAAATCTTGGCCTCCTTTTATTCCCAATACCTCGAAGTTTGTAAAAAGACCAATGAAGACATTAGGGGATTCAATGATAAGTTCAATGCTCTCATTAGCAAACTTCCACCATATTCTCTACCAAAAGGTGTTATCCTCGAGAATTACCTAGACTCCCTAGAAGGAACTCTACAATTTACCCTCAATGATCGATCACCTACAAGCCTAGAAAGGGCCCAAGAGGTTGCTTGCCAAATTGAGGAGAACCTTAGGTTCAACAATTCCATCCATCAAATTAACCTCTTGAATGATAATGACATCTAGAAACCGAATAGTAAGAGCATGGCAGAACTGAAGCATAACCTCCCAAAGATCCTAGAGGTAGAATACAGTGCTTACACTAGAAAATGGAGCACAAGTTTCTCAAACATGGAAGATGCTTCTTTGTTCTCTCAACAAAATGAGCCTCCCGAGGATTTGAAACCCACTCAAGATACTTTTAGGAACCTTGAAGTTGAATACATTGAATACTCGCTTTCACAAATTGATGAGGAAGACAAATTTGAAGAGGAGTTCCCTATTGTCCACCAAGTTGGGAACATGGGAACAAAATATGGAGAACCTACACCATTTTATGTTACCCTCCAAATTAATAATTTCCTTCTACATAATTGTGTGTTTGACCCAGATGCCCCTAGAAACATTATGGCCAAAAGGGTTATGCACCAGCTAGGCCTAAGTATATCACAACCAAACATGCAAGGTGGTTTTACACAAGGCATTATTAATGACCTTAGTGTTTCCTTCCATGCTTTCCCAGATGCCCTTTTCACTATTGATGTTTTAGTGATAAACACTTTAAGCAACTAGGGAATTCTACTACGTAGGGACCTGATAGAAAACTTGACCGGAAATTTCCAAGACCAAGGGTCCAAAGCTATCATACCTCACCCCGAAGGAGGATTCTTTACCCTTCACAAAGAACCCATCACAGGTTGCCTTGTTGAAACCCGTGAGGAACCGGATAATCAACTCCTTTGTGTAAACAATGGGATTGAAAATTGGTTTTTCCAAGGGGAAAATTCAGAGAATGATTTTACCCAAACACCTGGGGGAATATGGACTTTAGAGTTTGATGGAGCTCATTTGATTTTTGGTTCGAGAGCAGGTATTGTCTTGAAAACCCCATCTAGGGAAACTTTCTATTACTCCTATAGACTTGGATATCACTGTACAAACAATAAGCCTTAAAGAGGCCGAATTTCAGACCTCACTTGTGTGAGAGAATGAATGATGAAAAAAATACAAGGGACTAATCCCTCATTTATACAATACAAATGACCTTTAATTACAAAATTAGGTCAAAAAGGTCGACATGGCCAGTTACATCAAATATCCCTTTTTTTATATAAATTTGACAAATTAAACCCTAAAACATGCAAAAGAGGTGACATCATGCCCTTCTAGGGTGACGTTGGGTCTCCTAGGTGAGGCGTTGGCCTCTAGGAGAAAAACGTTAGGCCTTCCAAGGAATCTAGATCATGCCACATGTGCCAATTGGCACACAACTGCCTCTGTCACGTCCATATGACGTTGGGTGACATCAAAGGTCATAGAGGTGTCTTCATGGGCCTTCTAAGGATAACGTTCAAGGGGAAAGGCAAGACCCCCCTGGGTCTAGGCCTGCCAAGTTGTCTCTGGTGGAACGTCCTCCTCTCTCTCTCTTGTGCAAGCCTCTGGTATATGTATGCCCTTGGTTGGGGTCTCAACATCCATCTGGTGGGATTTATCCCTATGGAGGTCTGAGCTAATAATCTCCCCATATGTACGTGTCCGTCGAGCATGGTCCTACAACAACAACAAGTACACCCTCCATGGGCTCATAAGTCACAAGGATCATAGCAATGTCAATCACATCTAATAATCAAGTTACCCAAACATGTGCATAAAACCACCCTTTTCCCAGACAAGTGCTCAAAGATGTTATGTTATTCTACAAGCCAAGTTCAAAGAGGGTTCTGGGAGATCCTATTGGGCCAATTCTCCTTAGGTGTGGGGTGTTTCCAGGTCAATACCAATCTAGGTCATGTAAGTGCATTAGATGGTGTGGGGGATGTTTGGGAAAGGGGTGCAATGATGACAGGGAAATATAGGTCTTACATGTGGGTACCTCTGAAGAGGGTGATTTTCACCTTGTCATCGATGCAATTGTTTCCTAGCCCATTCAATGCCTTTTTTAACTTTGATCTTGTTTCTTTTTATTTCAAGAGAATAGATGGGGGACACTGCCTTGGTGTGGTGACCAGTGGTGATAACGTTACCCACAAGAATTTCATGGAGATGAGAACATTGGCTTGTGATGAGACCCCCTTTCTCTTGGATATGCCACCAAGAGCCACTATCCTAGCATGATGACCATATGAATAGTAGTGTCATACCGCTACATGTCCATGGACCTAATAAGTTGGCTCGTGATGAGACCCCCTATCCACCAACTAGGTCTTGAGTTTTATCTTTTTATGGGTTCCCCCTTTTTCTTGTTGAGAATCCTTTTATTTATTTCTCGGGGATCCCTAGGCGAAGCATCTCAAGGTTTGATCTTTTGGCTTTTATCTTTTTCCAACTACTTTTTCCCTCTAGGCCTTTAGCCCCTTCTTCCCACAAGGCAAGGTACAACCCTTTACTAGCTTGGCAGACCCAATGCCCGAACCAATGTAGGGTATAAACGAGAGGGAATATGATGAAAAGTGATAAGTATGGTGGGAATGGACGATGACCTTTCATAAACCCACCCAGTGGAAACTCACTCCTAAGGGAACCAACTTGCTAGGTCATTCTGCCATCCCCCCCAGGTATGGACAAGTCAAAAGGCATAAATTACGAGCACACATCATGAAGCAAAAGAGAATTAAATGCACATATTCAATTTTTTTTAGAATCAAAGTGACACATACCATGATACCCAGACTCATAACCTCATGGAGCAAGACCCACTGCTACTTCAGAACCAGGCTGATGGAATGGATGTTGTTGTTGCTGACAAAATGGAGGTGTTGAAGAAGAAGGATGGGCCCTCCAGGGCCATGCTCAAGTCAATATGGCTCTCGGTACTCCATGTCTAGGACCTGTGGGTCTTGATACATAATCTCCTTAGTTATCCCTAGGATAGGGGATAACATCTGGCTCCAACTCAGGGACATGTGCTCACCATAGAGCACATGAGAACCTCATCATCTTTGGTATGAACTGTGACCTGCTAGATCTCAACAAGATTGATTAGTAATCATTTGGGATGGTGATATCACCCCTGGCTCATATGTGATACAATGAAATACAAGTAAGAAAATCATATGTACAAATGGAAATGCAACTACTCTAGCATGAAATGTAGATGGTATATACAATGAATGCAAAAATGTCTACCTACTTACCTGCACTTACATGTGAATTCAAGTCTCTGCCCCTTGATGGGGTTTAAGGAGGTGTCCACCAACTAGTAATGGACATCTTCTTCCTTCCAATGTGGATAAATAGTAGGCATCATTGACTGAATTTCTTCCTATTCTGAAGAGTTCGAGCCAAAATTGTACACTCCCTTTGACATTAGTAGGCTCTCCCTTCTTTTTATCCCACATCCAGACCATATCTCCCTCCTTGTAATCCTTGGTCTTAAATTTGGTTGTCTCTCGTATAACCCTAGTGTATTGTCTTGAGGAAGGAGGGTGGGATTCTGTTGTGAAGACTTCTTGCTAGGATGGTCAGATCAATATGTCATCTTCTCCTTTCTTTAATAATTTGACAATCCCAAATTTTTTGTCTTTATATTTGTTTAGGAGTTGCTGATACTCCTCCTTCTTCAGCCATTATATTTGATCAAAGTATTCCTCTGTAGCGAAAGGCATATTGTCAGGGGAAAATACAGGAGGACTCTCTATTACTGGTTCATGTGTTTTGTTAGTTCCAATATCATCACCAATTTATTGCACATGGACTTTGGTCATTGGAACATTCGGTAGGTGGCTTATCATTCCATCATTCATAGGCACATTAATATAGGTGATATCCATCTCTAAGGTGCCTCCCATCATTGTAGCAAACTTCCTGGATAATAACATTCCCCACACATCTGGGACATCCACCACCATGATATCCATGTGGATCACTCTCTCGGGGTATATTCCAAGGCATACTTTAACATTCTCAACTACCCCATGAGTGGGTATGGCTTTGGACTCAAAACCACATACATTCATGTAAGGCCATGTGACCTTTAGGCCCAATTTTTCCATGACCTTCAAAGACATCATGTTAGCACCCTCCCCTGAATCAAGCATACAGTTGTTAAGGAATTTATTATTAATCAATAAGGTCATGAAGAAAGGTGTATGTCCATCATACTAAACCCTAAAGTGATCTGCTTGTAACATAATAGGAGGGTCCATTGGTCCATATGAGCTTTTGAAAAAAAATTCGAACCTTTCCTTTACATATGGGACCTTGATGACTTCTCTTAAAAGAATGGCCACATGCATTTTTGCTAGAGCTCCTTCAAAGTCAAATTTCAAATCCACTTTGTTAGTCTTTGGAGGATTCTTAGGAAGGATTATGTTCATGGGTGGAGGTCTTGTTTGTGAAATCGCAGGACCAATAGAGAGAGGTTGGTTCATTCTCTTTTACCTAGTATATACTTGGAATTCTTACTTCTTCAACTTTTCTCTTGATTATTGGTCAAGGTTATTTATCACCTCCATCCTAGCCTTCCTAGTTTCTTCCTTTATGCCTTCTTGATGTTCCTCAAGGGTAACATTAAGGAAATATTGGGGATTTTCAATGATATGGCTAAAAATGTTTACTTGGTCATGATCACGATTGTTGGAAGGAAACTCATGCTCCCAATGTGACTCGCTGCATTGCAAGCACCAATGGTTTTCATCTACTATGTTTGTAGGGGCTAAAGTATTGGGAACCTCTTGATCATTCTTTGGTCTAAAAACTTGGTTCCCTTTCTGAAATTTCCTTTTGTAAGGAACCCTAGGGGATTGTTGTTGAGTTATTTATAGGTTGACAATATTATTCATCCTTATTTCTTGGGTTTTTACCATGCCATCTATAGTCAGTTGTAACTTTTCCAAGATAGTGCTAATGTCTAAGGTAGGTTCAGAATTGTGGACTATCTTAGGTTTAACATCCATTCTGACTCTTGGGGCTGAGAAAGATTTGACTCTGGATGATGAAAGGTTGTCTTAAATCCTTGTAGCTACCTCTTAGGCTTCTTGGATTGTTTTGGGGGTTTTATCTCTGAGTATATATCCCATCTGCTCTGTAAAGGCTTTGGTATAAAGAAAGAGAAGGAGACTATCAGAAGGATGATGGCTCACTGGGATTTTTTGCATCAAATTTTCAAATTTGTCATGGAATTCTCTAACGATGTCATTATCTTGTTTCACAAGGTTATTCAGCCTTATCAATAGCATGTTGGGGTCTTCCTTGACACTCCATCATTTGAGGAACACTTCCTCCAACCTATCCATGGTGTCAATACTAGCATAAAGGAGCCCATTGTACCAACGTCTAGCACTATCATGGAGGGTAGTAGAGAATAATTTCATAGCTAGATCCTCAGTATCATCACTGATGGGATGAAGCTATAAGAAGGCCCATAAATTACTCATATGATCCTCAACACTAACTACATCATTACCAGTGAATTTAGGAAACCACTTCTCATACTTAGGGGGCATTTTCCTAGGGTATCCTGGTATACTTTTCATGTATAACGGTTTGAAGAGCTTGGATGACCATTGATTTTGGTTATTGGCTTCATTTGGATTAACAGTCTGAGTTCCTTCGCTAGACATTGTGTTCAAAGGAAGATTGCCTCCAAATAATGATTTTACTACAAGATATTTTCGAGGAGGTTTTCTTCTAAAGGACTGGGGAGGGTTGGTATAGCTTTCTACGGTTTGTGGAGTCACCATATATTTTTCTTGAAACTATCAAAGGGATTAGGGGATCGCCCTCAGTGGATTCACCACGTAAGCTTTGCAAAGTAAAGGATTTAGAGGAAAGGCTTCCCGAAAAGTGTTGTCTTTGAGGAGAATTGACTCGGTGTTCCCTGGAAACGACGCCAAATTGTTATCGCACAATTTGTACTTGCCCAAAATCCAAAGGCAAGTGGATGGTAAATTGGCATAACAGAAGGTTGTCCTATCACTGTCACCTAAATAAGACACCTCTTTCTCTTTAGGGGTGAAATCCCAAGGGAGATGTCCTTGTTGACCTGGGGGTTTGAGAACGCAAAGGTAATGGTATCAAGAAAAGTTGTTCCCTCTCTCAAGTCACACCGATCAAAAAGTCCCAAAGGTTTAACAATATGAATCAAAGATATGCTTAAGTGTACCTACCTAGAACAAGACAACAAGAAAACAAGAAAACACTATTTTGCAAGTAACAATTGATGTTAGTGCTTCGCAAAACCTTGGACTTTTCAATAAAAGCAATAAGTTGATATAAGATGAAGCAAACAGAAATTTATGACAGCAATGTATATATGATGATAGCTTCACAATTTATGCCTTAAACAAGCTTCAAAATGACCCAAAATGGTAACCTCATATTATCAATATGCTAGTACTTGTCATAAGCTAATAAGGAAATGTAAAAATCAACTTTAATAATGGCTTTTAGGAGCTTTTACTGCTGCAATATATGTTTGTAGCTTACTTTTGTAACAACAGAAATAATGTTAGTAAATTAGTCTAATCTAGGGTTAGGAATAGTTAGCAAATAGCTTGAGGTAAATGGTTTGGGGGTTATTTTCATCAATCAACCAAGTATGAGGTAATAAGCAGTGTCTTTAGGGCTAATGGAGTCACTTTTGCAGCAACAATCTTGAAGGAAACACATGACAATTTGTGAACTAGAGACTAGAGGGAGAATGATTGAGGTGTTGGTAACCCAAGGCCTCAATCATCAAACCCTATAAGGAAAACAACTACTAGGAAGTAGGTAACCCTAGTCCCTAGCGATTTTCCTTCTTCTAAGGCTCAAACTTGAGATAAGTAAAAGATTTGATGAAGAAATGGTGTTAGAGTGCTACAAAGGTAGGGCTCTAGCACATGCTTCAATGGGCAAGTCTTCTAGAAAAATCTAGTAGGTGGATAGCTATTGAGATAAGGACAATAACATGTGCTTGATCTCCTAGGGTTTTATACTAGCAATTTCATGATCTTAGTAAATGCAAAGTAAAATATACTACAACCATTCAAAAGAAAGAAGAATTGCAGATTTTCACTTACATTCACCAAGAGTAATCTAGCAAATGCCCTAGTTGAAGACTTTCCACCAAGAAAATGGAAAAGAACACAAAGACAAGCCTCCTCCAAGAGTTTTGCACCACTTAATTTCATCCAATAAGCCTTAAAGAGGCCAAATTTCAGACCTCACTTGTTTGAGAGAATGAATGATGAAAAAAATACAAGGGATTAATCCCTTATTTATACAATCCAAATGACCTTTAATTACAAAATTAGGTCAAAAAGGTCGACATGGCCAATTACATCAAATATCCATTTTTTTACATAAATTTGACAAATTAAACCCTAAAACATGCAAAAGAGGTGACGTCATGCCCTTATAGGGTGACGTTGGGCCTCATAGGTGAGACGTTGTCCTCTAGGAGAAAAATGTTAGGCCTTCCAAGGCCTCTGGATCATGCCACACGTGCCACTTGGCACAAAATTGCCTCCATCACGTCCATCTGACATTGGGTGACATCAAGGGTCACATAGGTGATGTCATGGGCCTTGCAAAGCCAACGTTCAAGGGAAAAGGCAAGAACCCCCTGGCTCCATGCCTGCCAAGTTGTCTCTGGTGGACTGTCCTCCTCTCTCTCCAGTGCAAGCCTCTGGTATATGTATGTCCCTGGTTGGGGTCTCAGCATCCATCTGGTGGGCTTTATCCCTATGAAGGTTTGAGCTCATCTCCCCATATGTACCTATCTGTCGGGTGTGGTCGTGCAGCAACAAGTATGCCCTCCATGGACTCATAAGTCACAGGGATCGTAGCAATGTCAATCACATCTAATAATCAAGTTACCAAAACATGTGCATAAAACCCCAATTTTCCCAGAAAAGTGCTCAAAGACATTATGTTATTCTATAAGCCAGGTTCAGAGAGAGTTCCAAGACATCCTATTGGGCCAATTCTCCTTAGGTGTGGGGTGTTTCTAGGTGAAGACCAATCTAGATCATGTAAGTGCATGAGATGGTGTGGGGGATGTTTGGGCGAGGGGTGCAGTGATGACAAGTAAATGTAGGTCTTACCTGTGGGTGCCTTTGAAGAGGGTGAGTTGCACATTGTCATGGATGCAACTGTTTCCTATCCCATTCAATGCCTTTTTAATTTTTATCTTATTGCTTTTTATTTCAATAGAATAGCTGGGAGACACTGCCCTGGTGTGGTGACCAGTGGTGACAACGTTACCCACAATCATTTCACGGAGATGAGAAGGTTGGATCATGATGAGACCCCCTTTCTCTTGGCTATGCCACCAAGAGCCACTACCCTAGCATGGTGACCAAATGAATAGTAGTGTCATACCGCTACATGTCCATGGACCTAATAAGTTGGCTCGTGATGAGACCCCCTATCCACCAACTAAGTCTTGAGTTTTACCTTTTTATGGGTCCCCCCTTTTTCTTGTTGAGAAGCCTTTTATTTCTTTCTCAAGGATCCCTGGGTGAAGCATCTCAAGGTTTCATCTTTTGGCTTTTATCTTTTTCCAGCTACTTTTACCCTATGTGCCTTTATCCCCTTCTTCCCACAAGGAAAGGTACAACACTTTACTAGCTTGGTAGACCTAATGCCCAAACCAATGTAGGGTATAAACGAGAGGGAAGATGATGAAAAGTGATAAGTATGGTGGGAATGTACGATGACCTTTCATAAACCCACCCAGTGGCAACTCACTCCCAAGGGAACTAACTTGCTAGGTCATTCTGCCATCCCCCCCAGGTATGGACAAGTCAAAAGGCATAAATTCTAAGCACACATCATGAAGCAAAAGAGAATTAAATTCAGGTTGCTTCTTGCTGCTTCACCTCTTGGAGTTGTGACTCCAGTGCCTTCAATTCAAGATCATCAGTGAGTCTCTCATAATTCTGGGCATTGCGATAACTTAGCTATTTACATTCCATGGTGAGGGCCTTGATTCTCTCAACTGCGCTCTGAGCAGTTGCTTCTCTTTGATCTCGCACATCCTACAGAGTGCTTGGCACTGCTTGTATCTCTAGATCTATTATTCTTTGTTGAAGCTGCTGGATGGCTTCAGCAAGCTGTGCTACTTGATGCTCCACTAGTTCTTCCACTTTTTTCTCTAACACTATCACAGAGTGAATTGATTTGCTGACTGGTTCTTTTACTCCAATCATGCTGGATCTGCACCTTTTCCTCTTCAAAGTTTTCTTGGAGAGAAGCCTTCTCCTGCTGTGCAATTCGACGTTTCTCTATTTCTTCCTCCTGTGCTTGCTTCAGGGCCACTGTGGCCTGTTCTTTTTCTTCTTATGCGTAATGAAGGCGAGCATCGGTCGCGTAAGCTATTCTGCAGAGTTGGGTAGTTCTTCTGATGGCGGGGGCGCAATGGATACCACGTGGATGGATTGGAGGGCCTGTTGTACCCCTCTGAGTTTTGCCTCAATTATATCATACATGAATGCTTGTTTGGTTTCAGTGTTCTGCAAGAGTTTCTGCGAGGCATATGATACGACTACGATGATGAAGTCAAAGTCATCGAGTGTGAGTACAGTCTGCAGCTTAGTCTTAGTAGCTTTGGAATTCTTCCGGGAAGTAGGTTTAATGGGGTGTTATCACTCCAAGAGTCACTCCCAGACTGCAAATGAGAGTAAGCTTGGTAACATAGAAATAAAAATGCTTGATTGGTTTTGTGGATTAAGAAGAAGAAAACAAGGAAGGGGAAGGACAATAAGCTGTTGTAAATCAATGATGGACCATTGGGCTATGGAGTCAAGCAAACAACCTGCTCATTAAATGTAATCAATATGCATATCAGATAAAGGTTTATTGAATAGAGGAAGAAAAATATAACAAAAATAATAACATCCATAAGGAAGAGATCCTCTCTGCATAAATGAATTCAAGGTACTTGAATAAAAACAGTGACTAATAGGAAAAATACATCAGATCCTCAGATGCTCAAGAATCCATTAATCAAAGCCAACCATGATCTTCAAGGTGTACAATTCATTCAAGTAAGAAGACAAATTGTGAAAGAAAACAAGAGATACAATCTGATAACACATATATCATGAACCTTCAGTAACAAAAATGTTTACAAAAACAAAAGCCCCTCAGGGTTCAAATGATCACAGGCAAAGTGCCTCCTACAACTCTCTCATCTCTCTTGCTCATGAATCCAACCTCTCTCCAAGAGATCTCTCCTTCCTTAAATAGAAAATAGTATCCAAATAACCTAAGGAGGTTGAATCCAATCTCCTCCATTGGATTCTAATCCTTGGAGATAGGTGGTAACAGTCAAAGAGATAAAAATCCAACAAACTGTTGATTTTCAGGAATTTGTTGGAAGTCATTAATAAATTGTTTCCACCTCATGCATGAGGCCTTTTCTGGAGCTAAATATTAGGTGTAGGTGTCTCTTGACATCTAACTGATCCTTGATAAGTCATTCGAATCCTCCTTGACATGTGGCAACCTCCCAACAAGGCGAATATGAAAACCGTGACCGCTACAGGAAATTAGTATGCAACGCCACTGTGCAGAGTACGCAGTGCCTACTTCTATATCCAATATCTCTCAAACCAAAACACATTTTTAAAAACTGAGAGAGGTTTTTGTTATTTAGAATCTTATGAACAAAAACCTCCTCCATTTTTCAAAAATACTTTCTCAATTGTTCACAATCAAAGTTTTAAGTTAATGACTCAAAACTGGTAAAATAACTCTGCACAATTCGTTTTCTGCTAGAAGATTACGCAACGTCTGTAGGTAGCGCCACTGTGTTGCGTCTGTGTGTCGGTTTAGGTAGAATTGTAAAAAATGTAGCGCCTTCAATCTTGAACATGTGCAGAGTAATTAATTTCCTTTCATGATATCAAATCCTCTTTACTTAGATGCCTTGGTAATGCAAAGAGGTAGTGTATTTTACCACTAAGGGAACTGGTATTTAGCAAAAATCCAAAAATATGATAGTTAGGCCTCTTCTAGATGAGAATTATTGTGCTAACATAGGCTCCATGGGGGATGGCATGCTCCCTGTGAGCTTCCAAGAACTTGTATACCTATGCCTTGTCCATCTTTAACTCTGTCCCAGAAAACCTCTGTACTCGAAAGCACCTATGTTCCTTATTTGAAACTGATATGACTGTATGCTGAAAATTGACAAAAAGGAAATGCTAAAAAATGAGCTTATTTCTTCCTACTTCTACTCTAATCAAGTGTTTTTCTTCAGATTAGGTAAAATCATGCTTCCAATGAAGCCATACAAGCATCTGACTAATTGGTAAGCATCTTGATCCGGAAATGATCAATGTAGGAAACCAAAGAATACATAAATGAAATTCAAAAGAGCAGGACAACCATGCTTCAATTGAAAAAAATGCTCTGACATCCAAGCTGCTCAAATACTCGAGATAATTAGCAAATGGATCTATAAGACTGAAAAAAAATACCTCTTGATGTTGTTTCAATTGAATATCTGAAAGTCTCTACATATCCTCCTGATGATCATGGTTGCCACCTTCAGATGCTTGCAAATCTGAATATGACTGTATGCTAGCTTCACTGTTGATGATAGTCTATTTGGTGTCTTCTGCAGATCCAGGTTCCAACACAATACATGTGGGCTCACTGATTTGAGAAGGTGACTGTTGAATGTCTGCGGCGGGAGTTTTCGGATGGCTGATTTTTATACATAGTTGTTCTTCATAAACATCTGATTCATAGCTGTCATAAACTGGTGGGCTGCTCTTCACGTCGACAAAAGAGATCTGCTCTCCTTCATCAGAATATTCATCAAAAATAGGTGAATCAAACACGCCCTTTTCTTGCATAAAAAGATGATCAATCTCCTGATCTTCTTCTTCAATCTCAGGTACTAACAAAGGATGGGAAACCTCTTGCAGGAAAGGAGAAAGATCATTTTCTACAATAGTTTCTTCTTGTAAAACAACGAGATCGGATGCATAAGCTACAGGATTTAATGGATCTGAATCCATGCAATCATTAGTACAACCATCAAACATGCCATGAAAGTCCTCTTCTCGGGAATTAGATGGAGAAAAATTTCCATGCACATCTTCATTAGAAAACTCAGTTTCATCTTCACTTTCACTTTCAATCGGATCATTACTAAGCTCATCACATGAAGAAAACTCTACTTCCTGCTGAATATAAAGCTTGTATTTTTCACAACACCCTTCAAGAAGTTTGTCAGAAGATTAGTACCTACTGAAATGCTTATTGAAAGCTGCATGAAATTCCTACAACGAAGATATGCTGGCAACAGGGAGTGAATGATACCACCACCTTCGAGCATCACCATGTAATGAGTATAAGAACACCTTCATGAGAGCATATTCATGATAGACATTCAGCCAATCTATGCACTAATGAAAATCTATGATATGTTGGGTAGGGTTATCCCCTTCATCTCCACGAAATAAAGGCAGGAAATATGCGCATTCTAAGAAGGAAGGCACATGATTAGGAAAACTAGGAATAGCTGAAAAATTGAAAGGTGCAAACCTTCGAGCCAAGATAGCTTCCATGGCTATGACTGTCCCGTATCAGTGAAGTCAACAACATGATCTTCCTTCATGGAGTGGATTCGAGTGGAGTCGCCAGGTGAATGATGTAGTCCTGATTATGTGACCAGCCCTTGTTCACCATCAAAAGCTGGATCTCATCAATGTCATTCTCCCAGGGAATATTTATCATTCATCTCTGTCCCCGGCAATGATGCTAATTATGTTATCACTCCAAGAGTCACTCCCAGACTGCAAATGAGAGTAAGCTTGGTAACATAGAAATAAAAATGCTTGATTGGTTTTGTGGATTAAGAAGAAGAAAACAAGGAAGGGGAAGGACAGTAAGCTATTGTAAATCAATGATGGACCATTGGGCTATGGAGTCAAGCAAACACCCTGCTCATTAAATGCAATCAATATGCATATCAGATAAAGGTTTATTGAATAGAGGAAGAAAAATATAACACAAAGAAGAACATCCATAAGGCAGAGATCCTCTCTGCTAAATGAATTCAAGGTACTTGAATATAAACAGTGACTAATAGGAAAAATACATCAGATCCTCAGATGCTCAAGAATCCATTAATCAAAGGCAACCATGATCCTCAAGGTGTACAATTCATTCAAGTAAGAAGACAAATTGGGAAAGAAAACAAGAGATACAATCTGATAACACATATATGATGAACCTTCAATAACATAAATGTTTACAAATACAAAAGCCCCTTAGGGTTACAATGATCACATGCAAAGTGCCTCCTACATCTCTCTCATCTCTCTTTCTCATGAATCCAACCTCTCTCCAAGAGATCTCTCCTTCCTTAAACAGAAAATAGTATCCAAATAACCTAAGGAGGTCGAATCTCATCTCCTCCATTGGATTCTAAGCCTTGGAGATAGGTGGCAACAGTCAAAGAGACAAAAATCCAACAAACTACTAATTTTCAGGAATTTGTTGGAAGTCATTAATAAATTGTTTCCACCTCATGCATGAGGCCTTTGCTAGAGATAAATCTTAGGTGCAGGTGTCCCTTGACATCTAACTGATCCTTGAGAAGTCATTCGAATCCTCCTTGACATGTGGCAACCTACCAACAAGGCGAATATGAAAACCGTGACCGCTACAGGAAATTAGCATGCAACGCCACTGTGCAGAGTACGCAACGCCTACTTCTATATCCAATCTCTTTCAAACCAAAACACATTTTGAAAAAATAAGAGAGGTTGTTTTTTATTTGGAATGTTGTGAACAAAAACCTCCTCCATTTTTCACAAATACCTTCTCAATTGTTCACAATCAAAGTTTTAAGTTAATGACTCAAAACTAGTAAAATAACTCTGTACAATTCGTTTTCTGCCAAAATATTACAGCGCCTGTAGGTAGCGCCACTGTGCCACATCTGTGTGTTGGTTTAGGTAGCATTGTAAAAAACGCAGCGCCTTCAATCTTGAACATGTGCAGAGTAATTAATTTCCTTTAATGATATCAAACCCCCTTTACTTAGATGCCTTGGCAGTGCAAAGAGGTAGTGTATTTTACCACTGAGGGAACTGGTATTTAGCAAAAATACAAAACTCTGATAGTTAGGCCTCTTCTAGATGAGAATTCTTGTGCTAACATGGGGGAAAACTTCATTTTCTTGGAGGGATCAACCTCATCAACAGGATCCCTAAGCGGTGTTACTTTTCCTTGCTTCTACTGATCTTCTTTTTCATTGGTGTCTTCTTTATCTACTTTGTCATCACCTCCTCCTCCAGGTGAGTCTGAAGCAGTTTCTTCTGATGCACTACTCAGGTGCTGGACTTCTTTTGTTTTCTTATTTCTGCTAGTTCCATGTGTATCATGTGCTTCATGAGTGGCATCTGAGCTTTCGATTTGTTCAGGGTCGGATTGTTTTGCGGGGTCAGTAGGGATGAGGAGATCTGCAGGCCATTCCTTGGTTATCTCTTCTAGGTCTTCCTCTGTGAGATTATAATATGACTGAAGCTCTTGTTTACTCTCGTCTACAGGAAAAATGAGGTAAATGAAGTGTCAATCTACACATAACTTCATAAGTGTCTTGAACCGGTGTAGAGTGTTCGACGTCATACGAGGGACAGCTTCAATAGCCCTCTTCAACTAGAGATAGTATGTATGGAATACCACGTTCGACTTCCATTGTTTCCCCATATCGCTCGAGTACCAGAGCATGGTGAACTTCACAGCGAGCAGCTCGAATGGCTCTATGTCTGGGAAGGTCACACCTTCTGGCATTTTCCAAGCAGTAAACGTGATGAGGATCAGTAGCCAGCTAAAATGGAACTCATAGCCCTGATCCTGAGCTTCGCAGAAATCCAATTCTAATTGGTTGACTAAGTACTTTGCCCAATTCATCTGGAGTCCTTCCACACATTTTCCAGCGAGGTCGACAACGAACCCTGTGACCTGCGTAGGTCTGTTCTTTCTCACTAGCTTTCCTGCGATCAACTGGCAGGCCAGGCGCACTACGCCATTCTGGATGGAAGCTACCTTGTAGCCTCGCATCCCCTTTTCTACATCGCCATATGTATCATTAATCCTCTGTGCCAGTGTGTGGTCTGCAACCTTCCCTGGGTAGATGTCTTGTGGGTCGGGTCCCTGCATGCTCAATCCAGTGATCCTGTGGATCAACACCGGAACGACGGTGATGCATCTATCTAGCCACAAATAGCCACCATGGAATCATGACAGCAGGAGCTTAACGCACGTGTTAACCTCTTGGTGCCTTCCAAAATGCGGTAGCTTCATTACGTTCAGGACAGTGCACTACGCGAGGTCCGTAGTCCATGGTTGGGGGATTATCCTCGAATTCCTCCCCTTCATCCCAGTCATATACCTATGAGGAGCGAGCATACTGTAGTTCTTGCGATCCCCTAGGTTGAAGTTGCTGAATTTTAATGCCATGATCTTATCTAGCTGCGGTCGAACTACACGTATCCCCTTCGGGAGGTATGTAGTAACTAGAGTGTAATCGAAGTCCATGGGGACACTGTCATGACTCACCGCGCTGGCCAGAGGCGGGATGTAGTCGAGCAGGATAGTCAGGATTAACTTCACGTTCTCCAAGTCATCTCGATGCTTGGTTCTTTTCTCATCTGCAGCTCGGGATGGTCCAGATCCACGAGCATTTGACGAGGAGGCTTGCACTCCTTGCATCAATGAAGCTTGAACTCCTGTGGACATCACTCTCTCGACCATCAGATCAATTAGAACTTCTTCAACCAACTTCTCTATGGCGTTGAGTTTGTCTTACAGCTTAGTAAACACAACGCGGTAGCATTGAGTTCTTTTGTTGTCTTGGATACAATTCACGAAAGTGTTCTCGGTGCAACAATCAATGGACTAAGTAGACAACGAGGTAACAGATCTCTCCAGTGGGTGAGAAGCCTTCATCAATGCAATTTCGTCCGTTACGGCGTGGTCCCAATGGTCCGATGGCCATCTTTCTGGTCATAGTTGTTGTTCTAACCATTCGAGAGTGTCGGTCTAATGGTCATAATGCCTCCAACGGTCATATCGCTCCGCCATGGCGAAGTGCCATTCTGAGTTTCTCTGATATTCCAGCGAAGTTCGAAGTCTGGAGACCTTCCTTCTGCGAAGTCTTCTCTGGACCTTCCTGTAATTTTTCTAACTTTGCCTTTTTCTTGCTGAGCTTTCTAACCTTCTTCCCTGTGATCTATGTTACTAGGCTCCTCTTTCTATTCTGATTCCTATATCCTCTTGGCATAGTTACTTCACGTTGTTGATGGTCTTTCATAGGGTTCAAATGTAATACTTCTTCTTTGTTTGGGGTAGGCGCTCTACTTTCTTGTGTGGATGGGTTCTTCAAGACTTTATGTGTTCTTTCATCTTCGACATCAAGATTTCTGGTCCTCGGTAGCTTCGACTGGTTTTCTTGTTCTTCTAGTAAGTGTGTTATTCTCTTAGCCATGAAGTCTCTTAGTTCTTGATTTTTCTGTTCTAGAGCATCCTCTTCTTTTTTTCTTCGGATCTGATCTTTCTCAATCCAAGTTTTTCCTAGTAACATAGCAAATGGAGCGTTGTTCTCAATAAATTTAACAACCTCAAATTCTTCCTCTGTTGAAGTTCCATGAACACTCATAGATGTCTGGGTGAGTCTTCCACATAGGGCTATAAACTTTCCTCTAAATAATCCTATTCCTCCCAATGAAGGAGTCATAGAAGGATTTCCTAAAATTTCCCAAGCTCTTTCTATCATAATCTTTAACTGTGTTTCCTCATCCAGAACACAGTCAATGTCGAAGTCTCCTATTCTTGTTTCTATGCACTCTTTTTCTTTGAAGATCTATGATAAGTTGATATTTCTGTGGTCATTCAGGGTTTCTTTCATTTCTAACAATACAGTCTCTGATTCTTTCTAGGGTTCTGCCATGGTCTCAGTTTCTTGGCCTTTCTCAGGGTTTTATTGTCTCATATTCATTCTTTCAACCTTAGCAAGCATTCTAGGGCAATCTAGAACATCATGGTCCATAGATTTACAACAAAGACAACTAGGTCTTCTATCAGGGAAATCCTTAGCAAGATGGCCCGAACTTCTACAAATGCAACAAAGGGTTAGTCCTCTCTTTCTTTTAAATGATCCTCAACCTCTCCTGCACTGCGCACTAGGATCATAGTAGCTATGCTACAGAAAATTCTTTCTAGGATCCTGCATCCATTTGTTAGTCCAAACATTCTTTCTATGCATAGGAATAACATATATTTCATTATTTCTATTAGATCTATTCATATCAAACCATCTTTCTTCTAACTGTGCCCTAGTTTTCATATTAGGACAAAATTTATCAAACACACATAGATCCATACTTTTGAAACAAGAATTTTCACTTATCTTAACTTCGACAGAGAAAAAAGCTTTCAGATCTAAAAAATTTCACTACTCTTACCTTTTTCAGAGCACAAAGCTTTCAGATCTTATCTCTTTTATTCAGATCCCCTTCCTTTCTTAGCACATAGCTTCACAAAATAGAATACAACACATGAAAGCAACAAATCTACACATAAAGCTTTCTTTCTTTTCCTCAGTTCCCAACAATCACAGTTTCGGTCCCGGCCACGAAACCATTTGTTGGCACACAGGGGCAGACCCAGGGTTCAATGCTTCAACAATGCACCAACAAAACCCTAACTACCGGCCCTTTCAAAAACACTCGTGAAGCAGATGAAGTCTCACCCGAGGTAGAGATAGGGGTGTTTGTAGGACTCCAGTGTCTACAACCATAGCTGGGAGACAGATCTGTGATTGTAAAACCTCAACATAGCACTTAACAATTATAGTTCATTAGTATTTAACCTTTTATTTACAATGCAGATAAACCCTAATTATAGAGCAACGTAGTATTCATCTAGATCTAATATATTCAAGCACTAAGAATATCAAGATAGATCATATCTAGCATCTTATTCACATCATTAGGCACTAAGCTATCATATTCATCTAAGCATACATCGTTACACTAAGAAGTAATCATATAAACAATAAAACATTCACAATGCACAAAGCAACCACAATACAGGATATACATGGTTCACCCCCAGCCTGGGGATACGTCCACCAACTCTTCTCTTCTTTATTATCTTCAGTCAAGCTTCTTACATGCACATAGCATCAAAATCCTACTCCACAGAAGACAGGAGATTTGTGTGCACCTCGCGAGATCCTCCTTCCCCGAGCTAGGGTACATCACTAGGCCTTTACACAGTCACTTTCACTTAGCCTTGCAAGTCTCACACGGTATGCACAAAGAATGTACAACTATCACTTGCACATAGCACTTAGCATCACACTCTTGCGCCCTTACTTACATCGCCTAGCTTTCTATTTATACATTACAAAATGGGCCTAAACATGGGTAAACCTATGGGCCGACATCCCCATACCCATTACATAAGACCATGAGCCAAAAATCCCTAAAAAGGGGACCGAGATCCCACGATCTCCTCGTCGACTTGCACTTCGCCTTCGACAGCTTGTCGAAGTCCCTAAATAGGTCAAACCTAACCAAGGATCCTCAAAACTTGGTCAAGGGTCAACACCCTCCTGACTCACTCTATCTGAAAAGGCTTGTCTTTGAGAGTATGGACCATAACAATTTATAAAGGAAATGGCATGATCAAAACCCATAATAGATACTTCCACTAAAATACTAGCCGAGGATAAGAAGGGTTTACAATTTTCATGCAGGGGATTCCAAGCTACCATGAGTCCTCCCAAAAGTCATTTTGAATTTGTGCCACAAGCTTCCCAATGAGGAAATAGTTTTAAAAAATTATCACATGCTTTCTCTTTGTCACACATTGTCTCTTGTAACAATACTACATCCTCTCTAACACTCAGACATAATATGTTTAGGGAGGATTGCTTCAAAGATCCCCTCATCCCTTTGATATTAAAGGAAAAGATAATCATTTAGAAGGGGTAGGATAGGGTAGGATTTCTCTAAGGACCCTGGAAAAGGAGGGATGTGAAAGAGAGTATGTATCAAGGGTTAAACTAATGAAATTCAATGACAAAATGGTAGGTTTAATACATCTCTCATACTTCTTGGAATTCATAGAAATAGAGACAAGAACTTCCTTTCTAGGATTATGAAAAGTGACATTGGGAAAGTGGTGGGAGGCAATCAGAATAACATCTGTATTAAGGGAATGTTTTCCTGAAAAAGTCTCCAAAGGAACTTTAGTGAGGTAACGAAGGGAAAGCCTCCAAGTCACCCAAATGTTTAGACAACCCCGACCTAGTAAGGGAGGGAATACCCTCAGTTGAAACATTTGACAGAATGGGGTTAGCAAAATCTATAATTCCTTCACACCTAGGACTATATAGGTCCTTTGGCATATCCTCATTTGCATGAGAATCCTAATGTTCAAACCCCTCCATAACTGAACCAGAAAATACCATTCACCACCAAATTATTCCCCCCATCCTTCTCTACATTTACAGAGGGAGATAAACAAAAATCATTCAAACAAGACTGATTAAGCTCAGGCACAATAGTATTTTAAGGCTTCCTGATAGATCTTTTCCTGAGTATTCAGAGACGGTTCCTTAAACCCCATAACCAGCTTATTGTCGAAAAAAGCATCTTCCGACAAAATTCTATCTCTAATGCGTCGATACTCATCGTCTGATTTTAGGATCCCAAGATGATCCCACTCAAATTATTCACTTGCCTCCACCATTGTCGACGGGCTATAAAGGGTGTCAGTAGATAGTCTTATTCGAATTAAACAACTGACAATGAAATAAATCTAACTGCCAAGTACACCAAGGTCATGTCCACATGTAAAGAGAAATATTGGACTCAGATCCACCTGTTAAGAAGAGATTCTGACAAGTGTAAACACCTTAGTACAATCCATAACCAAGACAAAATGGGTCCCCAATCATCAACAATAGCTGCCAAAGAAATATAGGGAGCCACAAACATAGGATAAACCCTCGAATGGAAAACCCAAAATTTACACCTCAATACTTCAAAGGAACAATCAAAAAATCAAATCACCAACAAAAGGGTTCAAAAAAAAAAAAACCCCTAGAGTCTCCAATCTTCAGCTAAAAAGAAAGAAATGTCGAAACTAAGACCCCTCCGCATACTACAACCCTACTGACAAAGGCAAAGAAAGTAAAATGTGCCAGAAAAAAAGAAAAATTACTTCCCACTTTTTCTCCATGGTTGGTACTAGGCCATGCGAATGGATTAACTCCATGGGCACATCTACCATAAATATCGCCTCATGTAGTGAGGTTGTTTCTAGAGTGGCATCCCTTCAGTGCCCGCCCTGGATATCAAGGTTAAGGCTTTCGAGACACTACCACTGTGATTATTTTGAATTTAATAAAATTTTAATGGAAAGATTTCTCTTTCCTTCTTGAAGTGGTGGTTGACGCAATACAAAATATGGTTAAATAACATATTCATCTGCAAAGCACATTACGGGAGATGAAAGAACTTTGCTCTTCGATTTTTAAATAAATAATTAATTACAATTAACAAAATGTATTTTTTATTATTTTATTTTAATTATTTGTAAAACAGTTAAACAAAGCATCTGATTAGTGTAAAAATGAAAATGGACTTTTAAATTAGTTATCCACTATATAATTTCAGAAGTATAATTCAATTTTCATAATATTTAGAGATTTGTACATATATGTTTCATTTCAATTATAAATGAAACTCATTATAAATGTATACAAAGGATAATATGCTTACTTTATTCATTACATATTTGAAACTTCTTTATATAGGGAATTGGTATAGTCCATAAAAGATTTGTGGTTTAAATTTTCAGATCTAAAATTTTTCACTTATCTTACCTTCGACAAAGAAAAAAGCTTTCAGATCTAAAAAATTTCACTACTCTTACCTTTTTCAGAGCACAAAGATTTCAGATCTTACCTCTTTTCTTCATATCCACTTCCTTTCTTAGCACATAGCTTCACAAAATAGAATACAATGCACTAAAGCAAAAGATCAACGCACAAAGCTTTCTTTCTTTTCCTCGGTTCCCAACAATCACAGTTTCGGTCCTGGCAATGAAACCATTTGTTGGCACACAGGGGCAGACCCAGGGTTCAACGCTTCAACAATGCACCAACAAAACCCTAACTACCGACCCTTTTGGAAACACTCACGAAGCAAATGAAGTCTCACCCGAGGTAGAGGCAGGGGTGTTTGCAGGACTCCAGTGTCTGCAACCTTAGCTAGGACACATATATGTGATTGTAACGCCTCAACAAAGCACTTAACAATTATAGTTCATTAGTATTTAGCCTTTGTTTACAACGTAGATAAACCCTAATTACAGAGCAACGCAGTATTCATCCAGATCTAATATCTTCAAGCACTAAAAATATCAACATAGATCAGATATAGCATCTTATTCACATCATTAGGCACTAAGCTATCATATTCATCTAAGCATACATCGTTACACTAAGCAGTAATAATATAAACAATAAAACATTCACAATGCACAAAGAAACCACAATACAGGATATACGTGGTTCACCCCCAGCCTGGGGCTATGTCCACCAACTCTTCTCTTCTTTATTATCTTCGTTCAAGCTTCTTACAAGCACATAGCATCAAAATCCTACTCCACAGAAGATAGGAGATTTGTGCACACCTCGCAAGATCCTCCTTCCCCGAGCTAGGGTACATCACTAAGCCTTTACACAGTCACTTGCGCTTAGCCTTGCAAGTCTCACACGGTATGCACAAAGAATGTACAACTATCACTTTCACTTAGCACTTAGCATCACACCCTTGTGCCCTTACTTACATTGCCTAGCTTTCTATTTATACACTACAAAATGGGTCTAAACATGGGTAAACCCATGGGCCGACATCCCCATACCTGTTACATAAGACCATAAGCCAAAAATCCCTAAAAAGGGGCCGAGATCCCGTGATCTCCTCTTCGACTTGTACTCTGCCTTCGATAGCCTGTCGAAGTGTCAAAATAGGTCTAACCTGACCAAGGATCCTCAACACTTGGTCAAGGGCCAACACCCTCCTGACTCACTCTATCTGAAAAGGCTTGTCTTTGAGAGTATGGACCATAACAATTTATAAAGGAAATGGTATGATCAAAACCCATAATAGATACTTCCACTAAAATACTAGCCGAGGATAAGAAGGGTTTACAATTTGCATGCTGGGGATTCCAAGCTACCATGAGTCCTCCCAAAAGTCATTTTGAATTTGTGCCACAAACTTCCCAATGAGGAAATAGTTTTAAAAAATTATCACATGCTTTCGCTTTGTCACACATTGTCTCTTGTAACAATACTACATCCTCTCTAACACTCAGACATAATATGTTTAGGGAGGATTGCTTCAAAGATCCCCTCATCCCTCTGATATTAAAGGAAAAGATAATCATTTATAAGGGGTAGGATAGGGTAGGATTTCTCTAAGGACCCTAAAAGAGGAGGGAGGTGAAGGAGACTATGTATCAAGGGTTAAACTAATGAAATTCAATGACAAAATGGTAGGTTTAATACATCTCTCATACTTCTTGGAATTCATAGAAATAGAGGCAAGAAATTACCTTCTAGGATTATGAAAAGTGACATTGGGAAATCGGTGGGAGGCAATCAGAATAACATTCGTATTAGGGGAATGTTTTCCTGAAAAGTATCCAAAGGAACTTTAGTGAGGTAACGAAGGGAAAGCCTCCAAGTCACCCAAATGTTTAGAAAACCCCGACCTAGTAAGGGAGGGAATACCCTCAGTTGAAAAATTTGACAGAGTGGGGTTAGCAAAAACTATAATTCCTTCAGACCTAGGACTAGATAGGTCCTTTGGCATATCCTCATTTGCACGAGAATCCTGATGTTCAAACCCCTCCATAACTGAACCAGAAAATACCATTCACCACCAAATTATTCCCCCCATCCTTCTCTAAATTTACAGAGGGAGATAAACAAAAATCATTCAAACAAGACTGATTAAGCTCAGGCACAATAGTATTTTAAGGCTTCCTGATAGATCTTTTCCTGAGTATTCATCGACAGTTCCTTAAACACCATAACTAGCTTATTGTTGAAAAAAGCATCTTCCGAAAAAATTCTATCTCTAATGTGTCGATACTCATCATCTGATTTTAGGATATCAAGATGATCCCACTCAAATTATTCACCTGCCTCCACCATCGTCGATGTGATATAAAGGGTGTCAGTAGACAGTCTGATTCGAATTAAACAACTGACAATGAAATAAATCTAACTGCCAAGTACACCAAGGTCATATCCACATGTAAAGAGAAGGACTGGACTCAGATCCACCTGTGAAGAAGAGATTCTGACAAGTGTAAACACCTTAGTACAATCCTTAACCAAGATAAAATGGGTCCCCAATCATCAACAATAGCTGCCAAATAAATATAGGGAGCCACAAACATAGGATAAACCCTCGAATGGAAAACCCAAAATTTACACCTCAATACTTCAAAGGAACAATCAAAAAATCAAATCACCAACAGAAGGGTTCGAAAAAAAAAAAAACCTAGAGTCTCCAATCTTTAGCTAAAAAGAAACAAATGTCGAAACTAAGACCCCTCTGCATACTACAACCCTACCAACAAAGGCAAAGAAAGTAAAATGTGCCAGAAAAAAAAGAAAAGTTACTTCCCCTTTTTTTTCCATGGTTGGTAGTAGGCCATGCGAATGGATTAACTCCATGGGCACATCTACCATACTCATCGCCTCATGTAGTGAGGTTGTTTCTGGAGTGGAATTCCTTCAGTGCACGCCTTGGATATCAAGGTTAGGGATTTCGAGACACTACCACTGCGATTATTTTGAATTCAATAAAATTTTAATGGAAAGATTTTTCTTTCCTTCTTGAAGTGGCGGCCAACACAATACAAAATATGGTTAAATAACATATTCATCTGCAAAGCACATTACGAGAGAGGAAATAACTTTTCTCTTTGAAATAGTGAATTTGGATTTTGGAAGAATAATCTATGAAAGAGTTCAAGAAGAGGTAAGTTTTTTTAGTAATCCAAGTTAATTAAAGAAATGACTATAATTTTATTATATATTCTTACACTATTGTTCACGGAAAATTTGCACTCACTAAGGATAACCAAAAGATTGGCTTGAATGAAAACTCCTTAAGTCAAGAGTTTGGTCAAGATGGTTCACCCCAACCAGATAAAGGAAATGTATCACTATATTCATCCTTGATATCTTTCATTGCTAACAAGTGCAATTTTGTTTGCCTAGTAGATTTGGATTTATTTGGGATACTAGCACACATTGTGATTGAATAGTATGGCAATGCTTGTGTTCCTTAAAGTCAGAATTGTGTCTTATGCCAAAAGACATGCTAAAATTGATTAACAAAGATGGTTTAAGGATGTTTCACTTGTGGATACTGGAGATTGTATGCCTTTGTTGGTGAGTTTACTTTAAAGGGGGTTGTGGAAGATTTATGTTTTTGAAGGGGACTTGCAAGTATTTTTGGGTTTGTATTCAATGAGAAACATTGATCTATCATGTAGGTAACTACTTTGGCAACAATATGAAGATGTGTAATTTGAACACCCACAAATAGGTACAAAACACATATCTCCATCCCATGGAACTTCATCATAAGAATAAAGTTTAATGTTTGTTAATCCTGTTCAAGATTTAACTTATTCTTCCTTGGTTGAAATTCATGAATTTGGAAATTAATTTTTTTCTTCCAATAAGTCATTAAATTTTTAGCAAATCTAAAAGTGCTTCATCTTTTATATAGAAGCAAAATGTCAGGGTGACGCAAAAGAAAATTTCTAGAAGTTTGTCGGGGAAGAGTAAAATAGATGGAAAACTATTTTTGGCTATTGTCCTTGTGGCAAGCAATCATCATCTGCATTCACTGTGGTGCAAGCATTAACTTGGTGGCTCAAGTAACAGTTGGTTTGCCAAGTATTATTTATCAAATATGTAATCAATTTGAAATAGTAGTTTGCTAGTGATCTGGATTATTTTCGACACGAAATGAGAGCGGAGATATAATAAAGAAATGTACAGAGATATATCAGATATCCAATAATATAACATAAATATATCAGAGATAACACAGAGATACAGTATACAAAATTTCTATTAATGAGCGTAATGTACAAAACTGTAAAAATACAGAGTGAATGAACTCGCTAGAATGGTAACAACTTATCTATGAGAAGAGATGTGACGGCTACGCTCATTCGCAAGAAGATAATTACAATGAGGCTCTAAAGACCTTTTTAACATAAAGAAAATCCAAAACCCTAACCCTGGAAGATGAAAATCCAACAATTTTGTGGACCCCGTTTTGGGTAGTTTGGTGTATCAACTTCCTGGGGGCATAACTTT
>SNQJ01S0012248.1:184518-199751 GCA_010110895.2 Picea sitchensis | reverse complement strand
TGGTAGGAATAGATCCTTCTGATATAAATAGTCTTCCATCTGCATCTTCCATAACTGGTAGTTTTGGCTGTTAAATTTCTCGACCCTAAACTTTCCATCTTCCGACATTACTCCCACTCGAACCAGGAACCCTCTTTTCCTGTGAGTTACCTTACGCTCTGATACCAGTTGTTAGAAAAACAGGACTGCGGAGCAATAAAATAAAACAAATGCAGAAACAAAACACAGAAGACACACAATACAAGAGAGACAAATATTTACGCGGTTCACCCAGTGTGGGCTACGTCCACTAGAGAAATTGTCAGGTCCTTCCTTTATTATTATCTAGCAAATGAAGGGATACAACCTACAACAAAACCAGTTGTAACTTCATTTTCTTTCTCTCACAGTCTCCTCTCTCAGAATACAATATTCACCATCATCCATAGCCACAATACATTTACCTCATAAAAGAGGGTTTCCTTCTAGGGCAAAAAACCCTAACATAATCTCTACCGTTAGATCTGCGACCTTATAATCAATGGTCCAGATTTACAATGAAATTACAATATACTTTTACAAGACAATTTTTTCTTTGGGGAAGAGTGTACATACTTTCGGACCCTACAGAGGGGGTACCCCCACTCTGCACTCCCCCGCGTGGAAGAGTGTACATACTTTTGGGGTGTAAATACTTCATGGGGTATAAACACGGCTGAAAACAAGGACCTCTGAATCAGGAAGATAATCAGGCTCCACAACCAACACAATGCACCAACAAAACCCTAACTACCGGCCCTTTCAGAAACACTTGTGAAGCAGATGAAGTCTCACCCGAGGTAGAGGCAGGGGTGTTTGTAGGACTCCAGTGTCTGCAACCTTAGTTGGGACACAAATCTGTGATTGTAACACCTCAAGAGAGAACTTAACAATTATAGTTCATTAGTATTTAACCTTTGTTTACAACGCAGATAAACCCTAATTATAGAGCAACAGAGTATTCATCTAGACCTAATATATTCAAGCACTAAGAATATCAACATAGATCATATCTAGCATCTTATTCACATCATTAGGCACTAAGCTATCATATTCATCTAAGCATACATTGTTACACTAAGCAGTAATCATATAAACAATAAAACATTCACAATGCACAAAGAAACCACAATACAGGATATACGTGGTTCACCCCCAGCCTGGGGCTACGTCCACCAACTCTTCTCTTCTTTATTATCTTCAGTCAAGCTTCTTACATGCACATAGCATAAAAATCCTACTCCACAGAAGACAGGAGATTTGTGTGCACCTCACGAGATCCTCCTTCCCCGAGCTAGGGTACATCACTAAGCCTTTACACAGTCACTTGCACTTAGCCTTGCAAGTCTCACACGGTATGCACAAAGAATGTACAACTATCACTTGCACTTATCACTTAGCATCACACCCTTGCGCCCTTAATTACATCGCCTAGCTTTATATTTATACATTACAAAATGGGCCTAAACATGGGTAAACCCATGGGCCGACATCCCCATACCCATTACATAAGACCATGAGCCAAAAATCCCTAAAAAGGGGTCAAGATCCCACAATCTCCTCTTCGACTTGCACTCCACCTTTGACAGCCTGTCGAAGTCCCAAAATAGGTCAAACCTGACCAAGGATCATCAAAACTTGGTCAAGGGCCAACACCCTCCTGAATCACTCTATCTGAAAAGGCTTGTCTTTGAGAGGACCATAACAATTTATAAAGGAAATGGCAGGATCAAAACCCATAATAGATACTTCCACTAAAATACTAGCCTAGGATAAGAAGGGTTTACAATTTTCATGCAGGGGATTCCAAGCTACCATGAGTCCTCCCAAAAGTCATTTTGAATTTGTGCCACAAGCTTCCCAATGAGGAAATAGTTTTAAAAACTTATCACTTGATTTCGCTTTGTCACACATTGTCTCTTGTAACAATACTACATCCTCTCTAACACTCAGACATAATATGTTTAGGGAGGATTGCTTCAAAGATCCCCTCATCCCTTTGATATTAAAGGAAAAGATAATCATTAACCCTCTGATATTAAAGGAAAAGATAATCATTTATAAGGGGTAGGACATGGTAGGCTTGATCTAAAAATCCTGGAAGAGGAGGGAGGTGAAGGAAAGTATGTATCAAGGGTTAAACTAATGAAATTCAATGACAAAATGGTAGGTTTAATACATCTCTCATACTTCTTGGAATTCATAGAAATAGAGACAAGAACTTCCTTTCTAGGATTATGAAAAGTGACATTGGGAAAGTGGTGGGAGGCAATCAGAATAACATCCGTATTATGGGAATGTTTTCTTGAAAAAGTCTCCAAAGGAACTTTAGTGAGGTAACGAAGGGAAAGCCTCCAAGTCACCCAAATGTTTAGACAACCCCGACCTAGTAAGGGAGGGAATACCCTCAGTTGAAACATTTGACAGAATGGGGTTAGAAAAAACTATAATTCCTTCACACCTAGGACTATATAGGTCCTTTGGCATATCCTCATTTTCACGAGAATCCTAATGTTCAAACCCCTCCATAACTGAACCAAAAAATACCATTCACCACCAAATTATTCCCCCCATCCTTCTCTAAATTTCCAGAGGGAGATAAACAAAAATCATTCAAACAAGACTGATTAAGCTCAGGCACAATAGTATTTTAAGGCTTCCTGATAGATCTTTTCCTGAGTATTCATAGACGGTTCCTTAAACACCATAACCAACTTATTGTCGAAAAAAGCATATTCTGACAAAATTCTATCTCTAATGCGTCGATACTCATCGTCTGATTTTAGGATCCCAAGATGATCCCACTCAAATTATTCACCTGCCTCCACCATCGTCGACGGGATATAAAGGGTGTCAGTAGACAGTCTGATTCGAATTAAACAACTGACAATGAAATAAATCTAACTGCCAAGTACACCAAGGTCATATCCACATGTAAAGAGAAGGACTGGACTCATATCCACCTGTTAAGAAGAGATTCTGACAAGTGTAAACACCTTAGTACAATCCATAACCAAGATAAAATGGGTCCCCAATAATCAACAATAGCTGCCAAAGAAATATAGAGAGCCACAAACATAGGATAAACCCTCGAATGGAAAACCCAAAATTTACACCTCAATACTTCAAAGGAACAATCAAAAAATCAAATCACCAACAGAAGGGTTCGAAAAAGAAAAAAAAAACCTAGAGTCTCCAATCTTCAGCTAAAAAGAAAGAAATGTTGAAACTAAGACCCCTCCGCATACTACAACCCTACCGACAAAGGCAAAGAAAGTAAAATGTGCTAGAAAAAAAGAAAAATTACTTCACACTTTATTTCCATGGTTGGTACTAGGCCATGCGAATGGATTAACTCCATGGGCACACCTACCATAAACATTGCCTCATGTAGTGAGGTTGTTTCTGGAGTGGCAGCCCTTCAGTGCCCGCCCTGGATATCAAGGTTAGGGCTTTCGAGACACTACCACTATGATTATTTTGAATTTAATAAAATTTTAATGGAAAGATTTCTCTTTCCTTCTTGAAGTGGTGGTCGACACAATACAAAATATGGTTAAATAACATATTCATTTGCAAAGCACATTACGGGAGATGAAAGAACTTTGCTCTTCGATTTTTTAATAAATAATTTATTACAATTAACAAAATGTATTTTTTATTATTTTATTTTAATTATTTGTAAAATAGTTAAACAAAGCATCTGATTAGTGTAAAAATGAAAACGGACGTTTAAATTAGTTATCCACTATATAATTTCATAAGTATAATTCAATTTTCATAATATTTAGAGATTTGTACATATATGTTTCATTTCAATTATAAACGAAACTCATTATAAATGTATACAAAGGATAATATGCTTCCTTTATTCATTATATATTTGAAACTTCTTTATATAGGGAATCGGTATAGTCCATAAAAGAGTTGTGGTTTAAATTTTCAGATCTAAAAATTTTCACTTATCTTACCTTCGACAGAGAAAAAAGATTTTAGATCTAAAAATTTTCACTACTCTTACCTTTTTCAGAGCACAAAGCTTTCAGATCTTACCTCTTTTCTTCAAGTCCACTTCCTTTCTTAACACATAGCTTCACAAAATAGAATACAACGCACTAAAGCAAAAGATCTACGCACAAAGATTTCTTTCTTTTCCTCAGTTCCCAACAATCACAGTTTCGGTCCTGGCAATGAAACCATTTGTTGGCACACAGGGGCAGACCCAGGGTTCAATGCTTCAACAATGCACCAACAAAACCCTAACTACCGACCCTTTCAGAAACACTCGTGAAGCAGATGAAGTCTCACCCGAGGTAGAGGCAGGGGTGTTTGCAGGACTCCAGTGTCTGCAACCTTAGCTGGGACACAAATCTGTGATTGTAACGCCTCAATAGAGCACTTAACAATTATAGTTCATTAGTATTTAACCTTTGTTTACAACGTAGATAAACCCTAATTACAGAGCAACGTAGTATTCAGCCAGATCTAATATATTCAAGCACTAAGAATATCAACATAGATTAGATCTAGGATCTTATTCACATCATTAGGCACTAAGCTATCATATTCATCTACGCATACATCATTACACTAAGCAGTAATCATATAAACAATAAAACATTCACAATGCACAAAGAAACCACAATACAGGATATACGTGGTTCACCCCCAGCCTGGGGCTACGTCCACCAAATCTTCTCTTCTTTATTATCTTCGTTCAAGGTTCTTACAGGCACATAGCATCAAAATCCTACTCCACAGAAGATAGGAGATTTGTGCACACCTCGCGAGATCCTCCTTCCCTGAGCTAGGGTACATCACTAAGCCTTTACATGGTCACTTGCACTTAGCCTTGCAAGTCTCACACGGTATGCACAAAGAATGTACAACTATCACTTTCACTTAGCACTTAGCATCACACCCTTGCACCCTTACTTACATTGCCTAGCTTTCTATTTATACATTACAAAATGGGCCTAAACGTGGGTAAACCCATGGGCCGACATCCCCATACCTGTTACATAAGACCATAAGCCAAAAATCCCTAAAAAGGGGCCGAGATCCCGCGATCTCCTCTTAAACTTGTACTCTGCCTTCGATAGCCTGTTGAAGTCTCAAAATAGGTCAAACCTGACCAAGGATCCTCAAAACTTGGTCAAGGGCCAACACCCTCCCGACTCACTCTATCTAAAAAGGCTTGTCTTTGAGAGTATGGACCATAACAATTTATAAAGGAAATGGCATGATCAAAACCCATAATAGATACTTCCACTAAAATACTAGCCGAGGATAAGAAGGGTTTACAATTTGCATGCAGGGGATTCCAAGCTACCATGAGTCCTCCCAAAAGTCATTTTGAATTTGTGCCACAAGCTTCCCAATGAGGAAATAGTTTTAAAAAATTATCACCTGCTTTCGCTTTGTCACACATTGTCACTTGTAACAATACTACATCCTCTCTAACACTCAGACATAATATGTTTAGGGAGGATTGCTTCAAAGATCCCCTCAACCCTCTGATATTAAAGGAAAAGATAATCATTTAGAAGGGGTAGGATAGGGTAGGATTTCTCTAAGGACCCTGGAAGAGGAGGGAGGTGAAGGAGAGTATGTATCAAGGGTTAAACTAATGAAATTCAATGACGAAATGGTAGGTTTAATACATCTCTCATACTTCTTGGAATTCATAGAAACAGAGGCAAAAAATTCCCTTCTAGGATTATGAAAAGTGACATTGGGAAAGCGGTGGGAGGCAATCAGAATAACATTCGTATTAGGGGAATGTTTTCCTGAAAAAGTCTCCAAAGGAACTTTAGTGAGGTAGCGAAGGGAATGCCTCCAAGTCACCCAAATGTTTAGAAAACCCCGACCTAGTAAGGGAGGGAATACCCTCAGTTGAAACATTTGACAGAGTGGGGTTAGCAAAAACTATAATTCCTTCAGACCTAGGACTAGATAGGTGCTTTGGCATATCCTCATTTGCACGAGAATCCTAATGTTCAAACCCATCCATAACTGAACCAGAAAATACCATTCACCACCAAATTATTCCCCCCATACTTCTCTAAATTTACAGAGGGAGATAAACAAAAATCATTCAAACAAGACTGAGTATGCTCAGGCACAATAGTATTTTAAGGCTTCCTGATAGATCTTTTCCTGAGTATTCATAGACGGTTCCTTAAACACCATAACTAGCTTATTGTCGAAAAAAGCATCTTTCGACAAAATTCTATCTCTAATGCGTCGATACTCATCGTCTGATTTTAGGATCTCGAGATGATCCCACTCAAATTATTCACCTGCCTCCACCATCGTCGACGTGATATAAAGGGTGTCAGTGGACAATCTGATTAGAATTAAACAACTGACAATGAAATAAATCTAACTGCCAAGTACACCAATGTCATATCCACATGTAAAGAGAAGGATTGGACTCAGATCCACCTGTGAAGAAGAGGTTCTGACAAGTGTAAACACCTTAGTACAATCCTTAACCAAGATAAAATGGGTCCCCAATCATCAACAATAGCTGCCAAAGAAATATAGAGAGCCACAAACATAGGATAAACCCTCGAATGGAAAACCCAAAATTTACACCTCAATACTTCAAAGGAACAATAAAAAAATCAAATTACCAACAGAATGGTTCGAAAAGAAAAAAACCCTAGAGTCTCCAATCTTCAGCTAAAAGGAAACAAATTTCGAAACTAAGACCCCTCTACATACTACAACTCTACTGACAAAGGCAAAGAAAGTAAAATGTGCCAGAAAAAAAGAAAAATTACTTCCCACTTTTTTTCCATGGTTGGTACTAGGCCACGCGAATGGATTAACTCCATGGGCACATCTACCATACTCGTCGCCTCATGTAGTGAGGTTGTTTATGGAGTGGCAGTCCTTCAGTGCCCGCCCTGGATATCAAGGTTAGGGCTTTCGAGACACTACCACTGCGATTATTTTGAATTCAATAAAATTTTAATTGAAAGCTTTCTCTTTCCTTCTTGAAGTGGCGGCTGACACAATACAAAATATGGTTAAATAACATATTCATCTGCAAAGCACATTACGAGAGAGGAAAGAACTTTGCTCTTAGATGTTTTAATAAATAATTAATTACAATTAACGAAATGTATTTTTTATTATTTTATTTTAATTATTTGTAAAACAGTTAAACAAAGCATCTGATCAGTGTAAAAATGAAAATGGACTTTTAAATTAGTTATCCACTATATAATTTCAGAAGTATAATTTAATTTTCATAATATTTAGAGATTTGTACATATATGTTTCATTTCAATTATAGATAAAAGTCATTATAAATGTATACAAAGGATAATATGCTTACTTTATTCATTACATATTTGAAACTTTTTTATATAGGGAATCGGTATAGTCCATAAAAGAGTTGTGGTTTATTAGGAGGTAGAGCCAACACCCAATGGGTTGCTCTCTCCCAAACAATAAATATACCAACTACTATCCAAATTCCAATCCCCACTCCAATCCCCAATGCTATTAATGATATTTTTTCATTCACTTGATTGAGCCATCCCACTTTAACATCACTGTGATTACTATAATTGTCACCTTCTGTCACTGGCCTTTCTTTTTCATTGCATGGGGTAGGATAGGGTAGGATTTCTCTAAGGACCCTGGAAGAGGAGGGAGGTGAAGGAGAGTATGTATCAAGGGTTAAACTAATGAAATTCAATGACGAAATGGTAGGTTTAATACATCTCTCATACTTCTTGGAATTCATAGAAACAGAGGCAAAAACTTCCCTTCTAGGATTATGAAAAGTGACATTGGGAAAGCGGTGGGAGGCAATCAGAATAACATTCGTATTAGGGGAATGCTTTCCTGAAAAAGTCTCCAAAGGAACTTTAGTGAGGTAGCGAAGGGAAAGCCTCCAAGTCACCCAAATGTTTAGAAAACCCCGACCTAGTAAGGGAGGGAATACCCTCAGTTGAAACATTTGACAGAGTGGGGTTAGCAAAAACTATAATTCCTTCAGACCTAGGACTAGATAGGTCCTTTGGCATATCCTCATTTGCACGAGAATCCTAATGTTCAAACCCCTCCATAACTGAACCAGAAAATACCATTCACCACCAAATTATTCCCCCCATCCTTCTCTAAATTTACAGAGGGAGATAAACAAAAATCATTCAAACAAGACTGAGTATGCTCAGGCACAATAGTATTTTAAGGCTTCCTGATAGATCTTTCCCTGAGTATTCATAGACGGTTCCTTAAACACCACAACTAGCTTATTGTCGAAAAAAGCATCTTTCGACAAAATTCTATCTCTAATGCGTCGATACTCATCGTCTGATTTTAGGATCTCGAGATGATCCCACTCAAATTATTCACCTACCTCCACCATCGTCGACGTGATATAAAGGGTGTCAGTGGACAGTCTGATTAGAATTAAACAACTGACAATGAAATAAATCTAACTGCCAAGTACACCAATGTCATATCCACATGTAAAGAGAAGGACTGGACTCAGATCCACCTGTGAAGAAGAGATTCTGACAAGTGTAAACACCTTAGTACAATCCTTAACCAAGATAAAATGGGTCCCCAATCATCAACAATAGCTGCCAAAGAAATATAGAGAGCCACAAACATAGGATAAACCCTCGAATGGAAAACCCAAAATTTACACCTCAATACTTCAAAGGAACAATAAAAAAAATCAAATTACCAATAGAACGGTTCGAAAAAAAAAAAAACCTAGAGTCTCCAATCTTCAGCTAAAAGGAAACAAATGTCGAAACTAAGACCCCTCTGCATACTACAACTCTACCGACAAAGGCAAAGAAAGTAAAATGTGCCAAAAAAAAAGAAAAATTACTTCCCACTTTTTTTCCATGGTTGGTACTAGGCCATGCGAATGGATTAACTCCATGGGCACATCTACCATACTCATCGCCTCATGTAGTGAGGTTCTTTCTGGAGTGGCAGTCCTTCAGTGCCCGCCCTGGATATCAAGGTTAGGGCTTTCGAGACACAACCACTACGATTATTTTGAATTCAATAAAATTTTAATTGAAAGCTTTCTCTTTCCTTCTTGAAGTGGCGGCCGACACAATACAAAATATGGTTAAATAACATATTCATCTGCAAAGCACATTACGTTACGGGAGAGGAAAGAACTTTGCTCTTTAATTTTTTAATAAATAATTAATTACAATTAACAAAATGTATTTTTTATTATTTTATTTTAATTATTTGTAAAACGGTTAAACAAAGCATATGATTAATGTAAACATGAAAATGGACTTTTAAATTAGTTATCCACTGTATGATTTCAAAAGTATAATTCAATTTTCATAATATTTAGAGATTTGTACATATATGTTTCATTTCAATTATAGATAAAAGTCATTATAAAATTATACAAAGGATAATATGCTTACTTTATTCATTACATATTTGAAACTTCTTTATACAGGGAATCGGTATAGTCCATAAAAGAGTTGTGGTTTATTAGGAGGTAGAGCCAACACCCAATGGGTTGCTCTCTCCCAAACAAAAAATATACCAACTACTATCCAAATTCCAATCCCCACTCCAATCCCCAATGCTATTAATGATATCTTTTCATTCACTTGATTGAGCCATCCCACTTTAACATCACTGTGATTACTATTATTGTCACCTTCTGTTACTGGCCTTTCTTTTTCATTGCATGGTTGTAAAGGACATCCATATAAGCATTTATTCTTTTGAAATGAAGAAGTGCTAAAAGTGGAAAATTGTGTTCCTTTTGGGATTGGCCCACAAAGGTTATTAAATGAAACATCTAGAACCCCCAACTCGTACAATTTAGAGAGCTCTTCTGGAATATGTCCACTAAATTTATTTTTTCCCAAGTCCAACTGCTCCAAAGTAGATATATTACCAAGAGATGTAGGGATTGGCCCTTCCAATTGGTTTCTAGATAAATTCAGCAATCGCAAGCTACTCAAAGTTCCTATGCTTGCAGGTATTTCCCCTATAAGATTGTTAATAGACAAATCAAATATTGTGTTGGTGGACAACACGTATGGCAAAGTATACTCACCTCTTTTCATGTTAATCATTATTTCATCCTCTGATGTACCATCTAGTGGAGATTCAGATGTAGTATTGATTGCAAATCCCTGAAGCTTTCAAGATGTAATGGTATTCCTCCACTAAATTTATTGTTGGATAAATCCAAGACATGCAACTTGGTGAGATTTGTTACCCATTGAGGGATATCACCGGAAATAATATTGTAACTTAAGCTTAAAACCCTCAAGTCATGAAAAATTGCCAAATACCAAGGAAATGCACCTGTGAATCCATTTTTCCGTAAATCCAGAAGTTGAATTCTGGTACAATTGGCCAAAGATGTTGGCAAAGTACCGGAAAAATGGTTAGAATGTGCAGAAAAATGAATGAGAGAAGTGCAATTACCAATAGCCTCAGGAATTGGTCCCTCTAAATAATTATTGGATATATCAAATTTTATAAGTGAAACCAAACTACTAATGCTGTTAGGAATACTCCCAGTGAGAAAGTTATTATGTATATCTAGTTGGGAAACCTTCTTCAGGTGACCTATGCTATGTGGGATAGGTCCAGTGAATCTGTTATAAGATAAGGAAAGTACGTCCAGTTCACTTAATTTCGTAATGGTTTCAGGGATGCTCCCTGTAAGGTAGTTATTGTCCAGGTACAAGTCCTGTAGCATCGTACAGTTACCGATTGTGCTAGGAATATGACCACTTAATGAATTGTTAGAAAAGTAAACATTAACCAGATTTTTCATGAAACCCAAAGTTGAAGGAATTGGACCACTCAATGAGTTCGAGGATAGGTCAACATAATACAATTCACTCAAATTTGCAATGCCTTGAGGGATGTGACCAGTGAGCTTGTTTCCCGCAAGAAATAAAAAGCTCAGTTGACTTAAATTTGTAATGCCTTCAGATATGTGCCCACTGAGTGAATTTGAGAAAGCCCAAAAGTGTTGGAGTGATGTGCATTTGTACAGAGAAGTCGGAATATCTCCACTCAAAATATTCTTGTCCAGGTGGAGATGTTGCAACTTCACCAGACTACCGATTTCTCTTGGTATAATTCCTGTCAAATTATTGCTTGAAAGATCGACGAATTGAAGATGTGTACAATTACACAATCCTTTCAGAATAGAACCTTGGAGCATATTAAAGCTGAGGTCAAGTACTCGCAGCGCTTTAAGCTGCCCAAACTCAGGTGGAATTCTTCCTGTCAAACTATTGAAATGAAGCTGCAAAGTGCGCAATGAGGAGAGGTTGCCAGTAGATGGCGAAAGCGTACCTTGCAATGCTAAGCCAGGGAGTGTAATGGCAACCACTCTTTTTGTGTTTGGTATGCAGGAAATACCATTCCACCAGCACACGTTATCTGAGTTGCCAGCAGTCCAGTTGGAGAGCGATCCATATGGATCGGACGTGATGGCCTTTCTGAAGCTCAAAAGCACCTCCACATCAGCTTCCTCAACAACGTTACCTTTGGAAGGACGTAGAGCAGAAGTTGGCTCATACACATAATGATGATCTTCAGGATCAGAATGGGAATATGACTTCCCGGTTGAGTAATTAATAGGCGTTGCTACAGCCATGATCACAAAGCACACAAACATAATGAGAAGAACAGCGCTTTTATGATCCATTTCTCACTCTCCCACTCCACGCCCTTCAAAACCCAAGGCTGAGAGTTGTGTTCTTCTCTATGTACATACATATATTTATAGTTACAGCACTTGTCATATGGACAAAAATTATGTAAAGTGATTTCAGTTGGGAAATCGGAAGGCATTGAGAAAATTCGGAAAAATGACCCGAAAAATGTGGGCCAACAGAGGTGAAGAAAGAGTCGGAAACTGTGGCGGAAAATTCGTTGGTGAAGAAAACGACCAGAGAAAAGTGCGCAACGAAGGTGAAGAAACTGGCGGAAAATTCGGAGAAAGAAAATAACACGAGAAAAGTGAGGTGAAGAAACTGGCCGAAATTGGATTTGACTTGGTTTTCGCCCGTTTAAATTTACAACCAGTTATAAGGGGAAGCTTATAAATGGGCCTATTGACTTGAGTTAATCTCAGTCTTTGATATAAATTTAATTGGAAAGAGTTCTAAATACAAAACGGAGAAAAAGAAGCGGACTCATTAAAAATTCTTCCGTTTATAAAAATATTCTCTTTCCATCTTTCATATTACATATATGGAAAAAACAAAACAGATGGGTCTCTTAACTTGTTTGGGAAAAGAGGTCAGTAAGGAGAAGCCTCATGTTTAGGAGAAGCTCTTACTTTTTAGGTTTCGGTGTTATGTTTTATCATTAAGCCGTCTAATTAATTTTTGTGAAAACATTGTTGGGCTTAGGCTTTAATTCTTTGTTTTTTTTTTTTAATTTAGTTTAACTTTCTCACTCAATTTCTATTAATTTATGATTGTAAGACATATTTTCTTCTAAATTTTGTTGTTTTGAGTTGAAATTCTACAACAAATGTTTTTCATCCATCTATATATATACATATACATTGATAGATTGTAATTTCTTCTACATATGTTTTCCATCCATGTATATACAAGTGATAGATTGTAATTTGGTTGTTTTGACAAAATTCTAGTGTTTGGACTTTTCAAGTAAGCATTCTGAACTGGTATGCCTTTTGTTTTGGTTTTATATATAATTGATAGATTGTAATTTCTTCTACATAGCTCTGTTAGCTCACATTGCATTGGGATTTTCAAGTAGCACTAGTTTTGGTTGTTTTGACAAAATTCTAGTGTTTGGACTTTTCAACTAAGCACTCTGAATTGGTATGCCTTTTGTTTTGGTTCTATATACAATTGATAGATTGTAATTTCTTCTACATAGCTCTATTAGCTCACATTGCATTGGGCTTTTCAAGTAAGCACTATGAACTGATAGTTTTGGTTGTTTTGACAGAATTCTAGTGTTTGGACTTTTCAAGTAAGCACTCTGAATTGGTATGCCTTTTGTTTTGGTTCTATATACAATTGATAGATTGTGATTTCTTCTACATAGCTTTGTTAGCTCACATTGCCTTGGGATTTTCAAGTAAGCACTTTGAACTAATAGTTTTGGTTGTTTTGACAAAATCACAGTGTTTGGACTTTTCAAGTAAGCACTTTGAACTGGTATGCCTTTTGTTTTGGATCTATATACAATTGATAGATTGTAATTTCTTCTACATAGCTTTGTTAGCTCACATTGCCTTGGGATTTTCAAGTAAGCACTCTGAGCTAATAGTTTTGGTTGTTTTGACAAAATCATAGTGTTTGGACTTTTCAAGTGAGCACTTTGAACTGGTATGCCTTTTGTTTTGGTTCTATATACAATTGATAGATTGTAATTTCTTCTACATAGCTCTGTTAGCTCACATTGCATTGGGATTTTCAAGTAAGCACTCTGAACTAATAGTTTTGGTTGTTTTGACAAAATCATAGTGTTTGGACTTTTCAAGTAAGCACTTTGAACTGGTATGCCTTTTGTTTTGGTTCTGTATACAATTGATAGATTGTTATTTCTTCTACATAGCTCTGTTAGCTCACATTGCATTGGGATTTTCAAGTAAGCACTCTGAACTGATAGTTTTGGTTGTTTTGACAAAATTCTAGTGTTTGGACTTTTCAAGTAAGCACTCTGAACTGGTATGCCTTTTGTTTTGGTTGTTTTGACAAAATTCTAGCGTTTGTTAAATTTACAATTACATTTACAGATTGAGAAGGGTAAGAAGATCACAGAGAGTCAAACTCTGAAATAGTGAATTTGGGTTTTGAAAGAATAATCTATGAAAGAGTTCAAGAAGAGGTAAGTTTTTTTAGTAATCCAAGTTAATTAAAGAAATGACTATAATTTTATTATATATTCTTACACTATTGTTCACGGAAAATTTGCACTCACTAAGGATAACCAAAAGATTGGCTTGAATGAAAACTCCTTAAGTCAAGAGTTTGGTCAAGATGGTTCACCCCAACCAGATAAAGGAAATGTATCACTATATTCATCCTTGATATCTTTCATTGCTAACAAGTGCAATTTTGTTTGCCTAGTAGATTTGGATTTATTTGGGATACTAGCACACATTGTGATTGAATAGTATGGCAATGCTTGTGTTCCTTAAAGTCAGAATTGTGTCTTATGCCAAAAGACATGCTAAAATTGATTAACAAAGATGGTTTAAGGATGTTTCACTTGTGGATACTGGAGATTGTATGCCTTTGTTGGTGAGTTTACTTTAAAGGGGGTTGTGGAAGATTTATGTTTTTGAAGGGGACTTGCAAGTATTTTTGGGTTTGTATTCAATGAGAAACATTGATCTATCATGTAGGTAACTACTTTGGCAACAATATGAAGATGTGTAATTTGAACACCCACAAATAGGTACAAAACACATATCTCCATCCCATGGAACTTCATCATAAGAATAAAGTTTAATGTTTGTTAATCCTGTTCAAGATTTAACTTATTCTTCCTTGGTTGAAATTCATGAATTTGGAAATTAATTTTTTTCTTCCAATAAGTCATTAAATTTTTAGCAAATCTAAAAGTGCTTCATCTTTTATATAGAAGCAAAATGTCAGGGTGACGCAAAAGAAAATTTCTAGAAGTTTGTCGGGGAAGAGTAAAATAGATGGAAAACTATTTTTGGCTATTGTCCTTGTGGCAAGCAATCATCATCTGCATTCACTGTGGTGCAAGCATTAACTTGGTGGCTCAAGTAACAGTTGGTTTGCCAAGTATTATTTATCAAATATGTAATCAATTTGAAATAGTAGTTTGCTAGTGATCTGGATTATTTTCGACACGAAATGAGAGCGGAGATATAATAAAGAAATGTACAGAGATATATCAGATATCCAATAATATAACATAAATATATCAGAGATAACACAGAGATACAGTATACAAAATTTCTATTAATGAGCGTAATGTACAAAACTGTAAAAATACAGAGTGAATGAACTCGCTAGAATGGTAACAACTTATCTATGAGAAGAGATGTGACGGCTACGCTCATTCGCAAGAAGATAATTACAATGAGGCTCTAAAGACCTTTTTAACATAAAGAAAATCCAAAACCCTAACCCTGGAAGATGAAAATCCAACAATTTTGTGGACCCCGTTTTGGGTAGTTTGGTGTATCAACTTCCTGGGGGCATAACTTT
>SNQJ01S0012248.1:148750-163177 GCA_010110895.2 Picea sitchensis | reverse complement strand
AGGGGGAACATACAACCTCTGTGAGCCTAGTCAAACCTTGTGAGCCATGAGGAAAAGTCAAGGTATCTAGCAAAAGTTAGGTTGAATGTAAAATTCCTATGAGCTAGAAACAAACAATATTCCTAATATTGCAAATGATGTAAATGTATTGATCTAGTGCGTTGGCACGTGTAAACATTATCCACCATGAAGAGAATTCTGAATTGCCTTGTCAAGAGTTGTAACTAAAGTCTTGAGTCTAGTTCTATGTTAGAACTAAAGTGTAATGTTGAGTTGCAACTAAAGTCTTGAGTCTACTTCTATTTTTAGTAATGTTGAGTTGCAACTAAAGTCTTGAGTCTAGAACTAAAGTGTAATGTTGAGTTGCAACTAAAGTCTTGAGTCTACTTCTATTTTTAGTAATGTTGAATTGCAACTAAAGTCTTGAGTCTAGAACTAAAGTGTAATGTTGAGTTGCAACTAAAGTCTTGAGTCTACTTCTATTTTTAGTAATGTTGAGTTGCAACTAAAGTCTTGAGTCTAGAACTAAAGTGTAATGTTGAGTTGCAACTAAAGTCTTGAGTCTACTTCTATTTTTAGTAATGTTGAGTTGCAACTAAAGTCTTAAGTCTAGTTCTAACTTCGAACTAAAGCATGTCAGTCTCAAGTCTAGTTCTAAGTTCAAACTAAAGTGTAATGCTGAGTTGTAACCAATCTCAAGTCTAGTTCTAAAGTTCGAACTAAAGTGTAATGCTGAGTTGTAACCAATCTCATGTCTAGTTCTAAGTTCAAATTAAAGTATGAAGCTGATTTATGACTAATGCATGCAATCAGGTTACTATTTCGAGCTTCTCCTCTTCCCCTCTTTAGCCTATATAAGAAGAGGTTGAACCCTCTCCTCAACACAGTTTTGCAACACAATTTTCAAACAGAGTTTTCATATGCAGGTTGAGGGTGAAGTAATAGAGGAGCACATCAGTGATAAAGATGCAACATATCAAAGGTGTATTTCAGTAGGGTATTGTAAGTCTTTGTCAGGTCAGAGTCATCTTGGAAAGCTCTTTGAGATAAGTACATTCATGGTGGATATTTTTAAGAGATCTTACATTATTAATGCAATAAAGGAATATTGTTTGTTGGGGTTTTTCTCCCTGTACAGGGTTTCCCCAGGGTATATGTGTTGTTGATATGGATGTTTACTTATCTACATAATTATTTCTATTCGATTATGATTTGAAATTGTTGAAATGTATTAAGCTGGAATCAAAGTATTGAAGACAATAAAAGAATTAATCCACATAAGAAATCAAGCTCATAATTTAACAAATAATTAAAGAGGGTGAAAAGGGTGACAATAAATGTTATTTCCCTTGCAAAAATTGTTGTACTAGACATCCCGAAAGAGTTTTAATAGAAACATCTAAAACAAATTGTAGAAAATATGGGCACAGGGACGGGGGATCAAATGAATACCGTCCCATGGTAATTAGCTATATATACATTCATTATCTATTTTAATATTTATTGTATTCTCAAAATTTTATATTGTTTTATATATGCACTAATTTTTCATGATTGTTTGTAATTATAAATTTATATTTTCCCCCTAACTTTATCCACAAAGTGTCAATGTTTCATGGAAACTATTGATTAAGGTTGGTTGTCATTGATGTCAACCCTTGAAGAAATCCCGGTAGCACAAAGGTTTGGGTAATGGACCCAAGTTTGTTTGATGTAAAGATGAATCATTATTGTCTTGTCATGGTTGATAATAAGTACAAATGGATGAACTCCAAAGTGGTCCCCTTATGGTGAAATCCCTCACAGGAATATGCTTTGCGGATTGAGTTATCCTAGAAGTATGGTTAGAGAACCCATGCTTATTTGTGGAATAATGAGATGAAGGTCAGTGATTTTTTTAGTGAAACTATCTTATATGGATAATTATTTTCATTCCATTTTCGGTGGTATGTGGAACGTCACATAACTCCTCACGGTTAGAGAGTTATGGCCATGAGAAGTTGGAGAACCCAAGTTTGGGTAATGGACCCACGTTTTTTTGATGGATAATGGTATGAGTTTTGATATATTTTTAGATAACACTATTCTATATGGATAGTACATGTCATTCCATTTCTGGTGGTATGTGGAACGTCACATAATTCCTCACGGTTTGAGAGTTATGGCCTTACGAAGTTGGATGACTCTCTTATGTCATCTAGAAGCCCCAAAAGGTCAAAGTAGTCAAAGTGGTTTAAGAGAGTGTAGAAGGTATATAATAAAGTGAACTGATTGGTGTACTATAATTTAAAGTGAATACCAAATAAATTATTTAAATAATAAATTTAATTCAGAAATTAGAAGTGGGTTAACCCTAAAATAAGGAAAGTGGGCAAAGTGACCTAGAAGATGTTTTTAAGGAAGCTACTTAGAGTGTATAAATAAGAGGAAATTCTCTTTCATTTCAGATCACGCTTGGGAATATTGAATATCTATAGTTTTCTGAGGTAACCAAAGGATATCTAAGCCTAATTTCTGAGGGAAGGTGAAGAAAAGAAGGTTGGAGTTCAATGAAGGATAAATTATTTTGATGATGTTATCTAAGGTATGTTATCTACAGGTCATCTCACCATTTTTGCAATAATTTTTTTATAGAATAATTTAGACCGTGAAATTGATATTCCATTGAGGAAACATATCCAATTATATATGGTAAAAAAATCATCTTGTGGGTCGTTGTATTTTTGGATTTACACTCCGTGGAAAATAGGGTTTGTGGCTAGTCCTGAAACTAGTCTAAAACAAGTGTTTCAGGTACAAACGTCATAACTTCTTCATAACAGATCCAAATTCGATAAGACAAATTTTTTTGGTTATAGTACAGTCTATAGTATGGTGTGTAACAAGTTCATATCTATTCAACAAATAGTCCGCGCGGGGAACTCTCTACAAGGTTGCTCTCTAAAATAAACCAGAATTCATTAAGGTATGCCATTTTTGCTATAAATCCTTTTCTGAGAGGTTCCAAGTAGTGACACTTGGAGGAATTGTATAAAACACACTGAAGAACATTGTGTATCAATTTCATATCTTTATTCATTACAGGTACAAAGTTATGATTATTTCAAGTTAGGGTTGTTGACTAATCCAAAACTAGTCAAGTGAGACTAAAGAAAAGTTTGATGAAAATGCTAGTCTCTTGTTGTTAAAGTTAAGGAAGGTTTGCAGGTATGTAATAATATACACCAGGTCTATTACAGAGTTACAAATCATATTTGGATGATGAAATTGATGAGGGCGTTTGGTTGAGGTACATGTTGGGTACATGGTTGAGACAAGTAGTTGATGAGTTGGCACATACATGAGGTGTATAGTTGATGATGTTGGTACATATTGATGAGTCATAGTTGAAGAGTAGTTGAAACATGATTGGTACATACTTGGTACATGGTTGGATGCACTTTTTTATGGTATAGGTTGATTACAAGTTATTTGGTACAGGTTGGTGCATGGTTGATGCACTTGTTTATGGTACAGGTTGATTACAGGTTGAGGTACAGGTTGATGCATGGTTGATGTATGGTTGATGCATGGTTCAAGTTTATTGGTACAGGTTTACATCGATATATATCACAGTGATAGTGTGACAGTGGTTCCATTATTCTACTTCTACTTCAGGGCGGTTGGACGGGGCAAGGGCAGGTGGTTGTAGCCACCTTCCAGTTGTAGCTGAAGAACATAGGGGGTTGTAGCCTCCTTATGGTTGTAGCCAGAGAATTGGGGAGTTGGAGCTTCCCTCAGGTTGTAGCCTAAGAAACTAGGGGTTTGGAGCCTCCTTCTAGTTGCAGCTGGAAAACAAAGGAAGTTGGTGCTTCAAATGAATGTAATTCTTCAAGACATATAAGAAAAAAAATTATGTGGTTTTCTCCCGCTTTGAGTTTCCACGTAAAAAACTGGTGTACTGTGTATGTATATGATTGTTCATTTGTTCATTGCTCATTATTGGATGATAATTATACATTGATATAATACTTGGATTATTTTGTTAAAAATGATTATAATTTATCTATTACTGATTCACCCCCCTCTCTCAGTAATCCAACAATTGGTATCAGAGCCAATTCCTTCAGAAACTAGTTTAACCACTGAAAGGTAGATCATCGAGAGAAACAACTTGTATAAAAATGAAATACGATAGTTTGATGGACAAAAGTATCCTTTTTGGAGCATAAGGATGAATACATATATACAGGAACAAGGATTTGAAATTTGGCAATCAATTGTAGATGGATACGCAACACCAACAGTTCCACCAACAAATGACAAAGAAGTGAAACTTAGTCAGAATAATTCCAAAGCCACAAATGCACTTTTGAATGGTCTCGGTGAAACAATATTCACCAAAGTTGCACATTGTAAATCTGCTAAAGGGATTTGGGACAATCTTCGAAATATTTATGAAGGAGATTCAAAATTCAAAGTAGCAAAGCTTCAAACTTACAGAGGTTAGTTCGAACAACTAAAGATGAAGGAAGATGAGAATATTGCATCCTACTTCTTATGAGTTGATGAAATAGTGAATGCAATCATAGGATTGGGAGAACAAATCAAAGAATATGTAATTTTTCAAAAGGTACTAAGATCTCTTCCTATGAGATTTGACCCTAAGATATCGACACTAGAAGAAAGATCAGATCTAAACTCAATAAGCATGGATGAACTGCATGGAATCTTCAAAGCATATGAAATGAGAACTGAACAAGAAAATCCAGATGTAAAAGAAGCAACCTTCAAAGCATCCAAAAGATCAAAGAAAAAGGAAAAGCAACAAGAAGAACATAGCAGCAACAATGATGTCTCGGAAGATGATGAAGTGGCCAACTTCGTCAAAATACCGAACAAGGGAAATAACGATAGGTATAGAGGTAATCTTCCTTTAATTTTTTTTAATTGTGATGGTATTGGTCATTTTACTAACAAATGTCCTCATAAGAAAAAGAGAAATGATGCAGGTTACTCAAAAGGAAAAAAAAACATATAAAGGAAAAAGAACTACAAAGAAAGTTTTCAAGAAAAGCTTATGCACCAAAGAAGACATCTCATCATCAGATGAATATGAAGTCAATGACAGTGAGACATGAAGAGTTCTATTCATGGCAGTAGAAGACTCTGATAAAGAAGACTCCGAAGAAGAATATGAAGAAGATGAAGAAGAATATGAAGAAGTCAAAGAAGAAATTGAAGAGGTAGAAGTTGACTATCAAGAAGAATTGATGTGTTCCATAGAAGTTATCAGAAGAGAAAACAAGAAAAACAAGAAACTACAAGCGGAACTAGATACGAAAGAAGATACTCAAGAACTAGAACAAATGATCACAAATTTGAAGGTTCAAATAGAAGAAGATAAAATAATTGAAGAAGCACTCAAAGAACAACTAGAAGAAAAGGACAGGAACATTGGAAATTTGGACGCATAGATTGTCACATTAAGAAAGGATATTAAAAAAACAAATATGCAGAATAGCTCAAAATTTTTGGATGTCCTTATGAACAGTAAAAAATCTCATCTTGACAAGTCAAGACTTGGATATAATCATACAGAAAAGGGATCAATATCCAAAACAACAGAGTAAGAAACATATCCAAAAAGCTATGCAGAAACAATCAAAGGGGATAGAAAGATATACAAGGAATATTACAGGGACACTCCTCGAGAAGGTTCAGATTTCAGAATCAACGACAAAAAAATAGGCCTCAAGAAGAAGAAGGATTCATAAGAGCACCTCCTTTCAGAATATTTTCAACTCCCAGGTATCAAACTATATTTTTTGGTTTATGTTATGCATGTAATAATTTTGAACATGAAGATGTGAATTGTAGAGCTAACAACAAGAACATAAACAACTTTGAAATTCATACACAAAAGGGTTATCGAAGAATGCCTAGTGAAACACAGAGAAGAAGTTACAATATGTTTGAATCTTTGAGCACTGAAGTGGAATGTTACAAATGTAACAACTTTGGACACATGACCAAAGATTCTAGAATGAAAATCCCTCCTAGAGAACCACAACATAATACCAATAGTCACAGACATGAACCTCAGAAAAGGACATGGATAAGAAAGAAGAATCATTATAGCAATGAAGAATGCACACTTGCTCTACAAGCTAAGCAGAAGAAATGTGGTTGGTATGTTGACAGTGGATGTTCAAAACACATGACATGTGATAGAGATAGGTTTCTTACATCAAGAAAGGAAAGAGATGGATTAGTCTCCTTTGGAAATGATGATTCAGCTAAAATCATTGGAAAATGCACAGTCAGAATTGGGAACAAGAATACAAAGGCAGAAAATGTTTTACTAGTAGAAGATATGAAACATAATCTTCTAAGTGTGAGTCAAATGTGTGACCAAGGTTATAAAGTTACTTTCGATTCACAAAAGTGCGAGATAAGAAAAGAAGGTTCAAGAAAATTGATTGCTACAATTGCAAGAACGTCAAACAACATATATGTGTTAAGTGAAATTGGAAATGAAAAGTGTTGTCTAGGAAAGGAAGATGAAAGTTGGCTATGACACAGAATAATGGGTCACATACATTTTGATAACCTTGTCAAAGTCAACAAAATAGAAGCAGTCATAGAAATTCCCCAGTTCACGAAACCAACAAACACTTTATGCAAGCATTGTCAAGAAGGAAAGCAAACAAATGCCTATGAAATCATTTTCAAGAAGGAAAACAAACAAAGACGATGTTCAAATCAAAGGAATATTCAACGGCAAGACCACTGGAAATTGTGCACATTGATCTAGTTGGATGGATTACAACAAAGGGTTTAAAAGGTGAGAAATACTTTATGTTATTAGTTGATGATTATACAAGAAAGACTGCAGTTTGCTTTATCAAGAATAAGTCAGAAGATTTTGAAAACTTTAAGATCTACAAGGAAATGGTTGAAAATGAAATGGATTAAAAAAACAAATGATTGAGATCTGATAATGGAGGAGAGTTCACTGCAAAGGAATTTATGGACTACTGTAGTAGTCATGGAATAAAAATGAAATTCCCAATTGCTAAGACACCTCAACAAAATGGAGTTGTTGAAAGAAAGAACAGGACAGTACAGGAAATGGCTCGAACAATGCTAATGGATTATAAATTGAAAGATATATTTTGGACATAGGCAGTGCATACAACAATTCATATTCAAAACAGATTAATGCTCAGAAAAAACACTGAAAAAACTCCCTACGAGCTATGGAAAGGAAGACTAGCAAATGTGAAGCACTTCAAAGTTTTTGGAAGAAAATGCTACATCAAAAGAGAAGATGGAAGAATGGGAAAGTTTGACTCTCATGTGGACAAAGGAGTACTTGTTGGTTACTCAAGTACAAGGAAAGAATATAAGTGTTACAATCTGAGATTGAACAAAGTTGTGGAAAGCATCAACGTAACAATTGATGAAACAGGTAGACCAGAATCAAAGAAAGAAGAAAATGAATCAATGGAACAACCTTTCGAAGAAGAAGTAGAAGATACAAAAGAAGTAGAAGAGAAAGATGAAGAGAATCTGACAGAAACATAAGAGCAATTTTAGCAAGTGTCTCCAAAGACACCTAGCTGACGAGTACATAAGAATCATCCTTCAGATAAGATTATCGGAACAAAGATACAGGAGTTGAGACTAGAAGAAGAATCTGTTCACCAGAAAAAAAACACCTAGCACTCTTATCTACAATTGAACCAAACTGTTTTGAAGAAGCCAACAAGGATGGATTTTGGAATAAGGCCATGGATGAAGAATTGGATCAAATAGAGAAAAATGACACTTGGGAATTGGTTCCAAGACCAAAGAATAAGAATGTGATCAACACAAAATGGGTTTCAGGAATAAATTGAATGAAGATGGACAGGTTACAAGGAACAAAGATAGATTGGTATTTAAAGGATATGCACAGATTGAAGGAATTGACTTTGAAGAGACATTTGCCCCATTTTCTAGAATGGAAGCAATCCATTTTCTTTTAGCTTATGCATGCTCCAAAAATATTGAAGTGTATCAGATGGACGTAAAATCAACTTTTCTGAATGGCGAACTTGAGGAAGTAGTCTACATTGAACAACCAGAAGGATTTCAGTTGTTAGAGAATGCAGATTATGTGTGTAAATTAAAGAAGGCCTTGTATGGTCTAAAACAGACTCCTAGAGCATGGTACTATAGACTGGATAAGTATCTACAATAGGCAGGGTTCAGAAAAGGAAGTGCATACAACAACCTCTACATCAAGGTAAGTCAAGGTAATATTTTATTAATTGAAGTTTATGTTGATGATATTATTTTTGGTAGTGATGATGACAGGTTAAGCCAGAAATTTGCAAAGGATATGCAAAATGAATTTGAAATGTCGTTACTTGGTGAACTATCCTTCTTTCTGGGGCTTCAGATACTTCCAAGAAACCAAGGAATTTTTATTTCTCAAACCAAGTATATCAGAGAAATGCTAAAGAGGTTTGGACTGGAATATTGCAAACCAGTTATCACTCCCATACAAACTAGTTACAAGTTGAGAAAAGATGATGATTCAAAGTCTACAGATCAAAGGCAATACAGGTCAATGATTGGAAGTCTACTATATGTGACAACATCCAAACCAGATGTAATGCAGGTAGTTGGACAGGTGGCATGATTTCAAGCAACACCAAAGGAATCACATGTATTAGTAGTGAAGAGGATTTTCAGATATCTCAAAGGAACAAAAGAGTTTGGATTATGGTATCCAAAACGAAAGAATCTATCACTTATTTCCTACACAAATGCATATTGGGCAGGTTGTATTTATGACCGATGAAGCACCAGTGGAGTAATGTTCTACTTGGGTGAGTGTTTAGTATCATGGCTAAGCAAGAAACAATCATCAGTATCTTTATCTACAGCTAAGGCAAAGTATATTGTAGTAATATCATGTTGTACAAAGGTTCTTTGGATGAAACAAACTCTGACAGATATACAGGTTCAGTATGATGAGCCCATTCCAATCTATTATGATAATACAAGTGCCATCAATATCTCAAAGAACCTAGTGATGCACTCCAAGAAGAAGCACATTCCAATCAAGTGTCACTTTCTATGGGAGCAAGTTGTAGAAAAGAACATCAAAGTTGAGTATGTGGGCATAAAAGAACAAGTGGCAAACATCTTTACAAAACCACTTCCACTGGAAGCCTTTGAGTATCTTCGCTAGAGACTCAAAGTTATTTCTACTCCAAAATGAATACTTTTGAATGCCTATCTTATATGTCTTAGATGTACACGAGGAAGCACCATAAAAAGGACAATTCATTCAGGGGGAGCTGCCTCAGATGGAAAGATACCTTTGCCATTGATGACAAAGGGGGAGAGATTCATTAGATGTAGAGGACAAAGGCATGGTTCCAGGGGGAGTAATGGTCACAGAGATGCAGAGGACAGAGGCATGTTTCCAGGGGGAGCATGAGTGATATGAATTCTGTATTGCATGACATAATTTCAGTTTTTCATCAGAGTGTTTCCGTCAATGCCAAAGGGGGAGATTGTTTATTAAGGTTGGTTGTCATTGATGTCAACCCTTGAAGAAAGCCTGATAGCACAAAGGTTTGGGTAATGGACCCAAGTTTGTTTGATGTAAATATGAATCATTATTGTCTTGTCATGGTTGATAATAAGTACAAATGGATGAATTGTAAAGTGGCCCCCTTATGGTGAAATCCCTCACGGGAAGACGCTTTGCGGATTGAGTTATCCTAGAAGTATGGTTAGAGAACCCATGCTTATTTGTGGAATAATGAGATGAAGGATAGTTAATTTTTTAGTGAAACTATCCTATATGGATAGTTCTTGTCATTCCATTTCTGATGGTATGTGGAACATCACAAAACTCCTCACGGTTAGAGAGTTATGGCCATGAGAAGTTGGAGAACCCAGGTTTGGGTAATGGACCCAAGTTTGATTGATGGATAATGGTATGAGTTTTGATATATTTTATAATAATAATATTCTATATGGATAGTACATGTCATTACATTTTTTGTAGTATGTGGAACGTCACATAACTCCTCATGGTTTGAGAGTTATGGCCTTACGAAGTTGGAGGACCCTCATATGTGATCTAGAAGCCCCAAAAGGTCAAAGTAGTCAAAGTGGTTTAAGATATTTTAGAAGGTAAATAATAAAGTGAAGTGATGAGTGTACTATAATTCAAAGTGAATACAAAATAAATTATTTAAATAATAAATTTATTGGAGAAATTAGAAGTGGGTTAACCCTAAAATAAGGAAAGTGGGCAAAGTGACCTAGAAGATATTTTTAAGGAAGCTACTTGAAGAGTATAAATAAGAGGCAAGGCTCTATCATTTCAGATCACACTTGATAATATTGAATATCTATAGGTGTTTGAGGTAACCAAAGGATATCTAATCTGAATTTCTAAGGGAAGGTGAAGAAAAGAAGGCCAGAATTCAAGGAAGGATAAATTATTTTGATGATGCTTTCTAAGGTATGTTATTTACAGGTCATCTCACCATTTTCACAATAATTTTTTTTATAGAATGACTCAGACCATGAAATTCCTATTCCATTGAGGAAAAATATCCAAGTGTCTATGTTAAAAATTTCAGCTTGTGGTTCGTTGTATTTTTGGAGTTACACTCCATGGCAAATAGGGTTTGTGGCTAGTCCTGAAACTAGTCTAAAACAGGTGTTTCGGGTAAAAACGTCACAACTTATTCATAAAAGATCCAAATTCAGTAATAAAATATGTTTTGGTTATAATAAAGTCTATAGTATGCTGTGTAACAGTTTCATATCGATTCAACAAATATTCCATGCGGGGCACGCTCTACAAGGTCGCTCTCTAGAATAAGCCAGAATTCAACAAGGTATGCCATTTTTTTCTATAACTCCTTTTCTGAGAGGTTCCAAGTGGTGAAACTTGGAGGAATTGAATAAAACAAACTAAAGAAAATTGTGTATCAGTTTCATATCTTTATTTATTACAGGTACAAAGTTATGATTATTTCATGTTAGGGTTGTTGACTAATCCAAAAGTAGTCATGTGAGACTAAAGAAAAGTTTGATGAAAATGCAGGTCTTTTGTTGATAAGTTTAAAGAAGGTTTGAAAGTATGTGATCATATAAAATAGGTCTATTACAGAGCTACAAATCATATTTGGATGTTGAAATTGATGAGGGCATTTGGTTGAGGTACATGGTTGAAACAAGTAGTTGATGAGTTGACACATACATGAGGTGTATAGTTGATGATGTTGGTACATATTGATGAGCTATAGTTGATGAGTAGTTGACACATGATTGGTACATACTTGGTACATGGTTTATGCACTTTTTTATGGTACATGTTGATTACAGGTTGTTTGGTACAGGTTGGTGCATGCTTGATGCACTTGTTTATGGTACATGTTGATTACAGGTTGATGCATGGTTCAGATTTATCGGTACAGGTTTACATCGGTATATCTCATAGTGATAGTGTGACAATGGTTCCATCATTCTACTTCTACTTCAGGGCGGTTGTACGGGGCAAGGAAAGGTGGTTGTAGCCACCTTCTGGTTGTAGCCGAAGAACATAGGGGGTTGTAGCCTCCTTCTGGTTGTAACCAGAGAATTGGGGAGTTGGAGCTTCCCTCAGGTTGTATCCTGAGAAAATAGGTGGTTGGAGCCTCTTTCCAGTTGCAGTTGGAAAACAAATGAAGTTGGTGCTTCAAATGAATGTAATTCTTCAAGACATATAAGAAAAATCATTATGTGGTTTTGTCCCGCTCTGGGTTTCCATGTAAAACACTGGTGTACTGTGTATGTGTATGATTGTTCATTTTTTCATTGCTCATTATTGAATGATAATTCTACATTGATATAACACTTAGATTATTTGGTTAAAAATGATTATAATTTCTCTACTACTGATTCACCCCCCCNTAGTAAACCAACAGAAACTTGCACACGAGACCTAGCTAAAGCATACATAAACAAATCTTATCAAGAAAAGGAAGAGAGATACACAATGAAGAATGATAATCAATGTATATTATGATCTAATTAATGAGTGAGTGATCATTCATATAGGCAATGACATCCTATAATTAGGAATGCATGCATAATAATGATGGTCTAAGATTAGAAAGTCTAAAATAGAACTAGTCAGTTAACTCCCACTGAACTAGTGTTAGTCCCACTAAACTAGTGTGCCAAAAATATAAATTTTTCCAACACAAAGCACCAAGTAGTAGAAGAAATGATGTTGCAGTACAAGATGAAGAACTTGAAGCAGATAATGAATATCAAGTTAATGATCCCATGGAAGTAGATGACAATAATAACATAGTTCAAGATGATGGGACAAATCAAATGATTCAAGACTTATTCGGTCATACAAATGAGGATCATGGGGACAATAGTGATGGTATTAATGATGAACCTCTGATTGAAAAGGAAAATAAATGACTTTATAAAGGGTCAAGAGCAAATATTCTCTCCACTACATTGCTGCTAGTGAACTTGAAAGTTACGAATCATTTGTCGAACACTTGTATGACACAGATCCTAAGATATGTAATATGTTTCTTCACATCTACATAAAGGTTGACTTTTCCCCATTTTTTTTAGTGTTAATTAATGTGTAAAATAAAAATGAAATATTTACAATTACTATTCTTTACATTAACTATTTATTTTTTATGTTTTAGATTGTTAGGTGAATTTCCGTTACCCTCGTCAAATATTTTACCTCACACATATCAAGATTTACATGCCATTATGAAAGACATTGGAATGGAGTATCAAAGTATAGATGCATTTACTGATGATCATATTATATATTATGGACAGCATGTGTCAAAAACAGAATGCCCGATATGTGGTATCAGTAGATATCGAATCAATCAAGTAACAAAAATGGTCTCTCGAAAGGTTCTCCGACATATTCCCATAATTCCACGTTTGCAGCGACTGTTCAAGTGCCAAAAAATAGCACAGTTTATGGATTACCATGCATGAAATATAATTGAATATTGCGTTCTTCGAATGCCTGTAGATAGTTATGCATTTAAGGAAATTTCTCCAAAATGGCTAGAATTTACAGATGAACCTCGTAATGTTACGCTTTCATTGGCAACTGACAGTGCTAATCCATTTGGAGAGCTTTAGTGTGTTTACTCTGTGTGGCCTATTTTTGTTATAAACAATAACATTCCTCCTTGGATGTCAATAAAGAGGGAGCACATAATGTTGGCAATGATTATTTCAGGTATTTGTTTACATTAATTTTTCGAATTAAAATTTTTCATTTTTCTCTTTTTTTGCATAACATCTTTTATTTATTTATTTACATATCTATACATACCATGGTAGTAATTTCGTGTAATTTCAAACAATTAGGTAAGTACCAAGTTAAATATATGAATGTGTATATTGAGCCTCTTATCGACGAGCTACTAAAGTTATGGGAGGGAATCACTATGTATGACATTTGTGAACCATTTGGGCAGAAGACATTTCAATGTCGTGGAATACTTTTATGGACAATTCATGATGCCCCAGGACTAACACATTTTTGTGGTATGTAAAATTTCATATTGCACGTTTGAATAGTATATAATTAATTGAATATACCATGCATGTTGTTTAAATAATATTTTTGTATATATATTAATAATTCACATTAATCCATCTGTTGCAGGTCTTCAAACAAAGGGTAAATTTGCATGTCTAGTTTGTGGTCCTAAGATGAAATCTCGTCGGTCAAAAATTTTAGGAAATGAGGTGTTTGATGAGTATAGACACTTCCTCTCTAAGAACCATAAGTATCGTACTACTGAAAAATATATTTTCAATGGGAAACAAGACACTGGACTAAAACCACAAATAATGACACCTCGCCTATGGAAGTTGACATATGACAGAATTAATCCTCTAGGTACACGTTTTGTTTATGTATTGTAAATGGAATCATGTTTTGAAATTTTATTTTAATTATTCATTTTATTTTACCGCATTTGATAAATAGTGTTCTGATTTTTTTTATGCTTCATCAATGTCGTCGTCATGAAGGTAGTAATAATGCTATTCCACGAGGAATGAAATGTTATCCCACTCAATTCATGAGGTTTCCTTACTATAAGGACCTAAAAATAGTTCATTTATTTGATACAATGCATATCAGGAAGAATGTGACATAAACATTATGGCGAATCATAGATGGAAGGAGGGATAAAGAAAAAATTGTCAAAATTTGTAATGACATTCATGAAGCCAATCATGCAATGCAAAGTGTGATCCGATCAAATAATGATGGAGACCAAAATAACCTTCCATGGTTATTAACAGAGAAACAAAGCAATGGTGTAAAAGAGGTCATTCAAAAAATTAAATTTCCCACAGGTTTTTGTTCAA
>SNQJ01S0012248.1:114835-130452 GCA_010110895.2 Picea sitchensis | reverse complement strand
GGCATATGAGCTTCCACCTTCACATGGTTGGCCTTTTTTGGTAGAGAATAAATTATTCTTGAAACCAACATAAGTTCATTCATTCATATTTATACTCAAAGATCACTCACAGACCCACTCTATATATCATCTCATCTTGTCCTCTTTTCGTTTTAATTTGATGATTGATCGAATTTATAGAAAAAAACTATTAAAAGGCATTGTACTAGGGCTAGAGTACATGATGGGAAACAATGACTTGTGAATGGGGCCAACGTTGAAATTTTTTCAAAATGTTTCTATATGGCATCATACATCCTTGAGTCTTGAAACCCTCCCATACCGTCAAGGCATGTGTCTAGTCTAACCATGTCAAATTTCGATGCATACATCCACATATTAAATAAATTTCAATGTTGGCCCCATTCACTTCTCACTATGCAGGGTTGGTGCATGAAATTTGTGGTGGTTGAATTGGAAGTTCCATGACATTTCAAGAGAGTTCCAACAAAGATTCCATATATGGAAACAATGACATTTGACAATGAGACACCCATTATGAACGTTGTTGCAAACATGGACGATCTCAAATATTATGTGGCCAAAACATCAGACATCCTTGAGTCTTGAAACCCTCCCATACCGTTAAGGCATGTGTCTAGTCTAACCATGTTTAATTTCAACTCATACATGCAAAGTTTGAAGAAATTTCAACGTTGGCCCCATTCACTACTCACTATGTGGGGTCGGTGCAAGATGAAATTTGTGGTGGGTGAATTGAAGCTTTTGCGACATCAACTCGACTTGGTAATTCAATAATCAAACCCTCCTTAAGTATTATGCAGGGACATCAAACATCCTTAAGTATCGAAACCCTCCCATACCTTCAAGGAAACTATCTAGTCTAACCGTGTCAAAACATTTCAACGTTGGCCCCATTCACTGCTCACTGTGCGGATTCAGTGGAAGAAATTTCTGATGGGTGTATTTGAAGTTCCATGTCAAATTTCAAGATAGTTCTGACAATAATTCTATATAAGGGAATGACAAATGATGACAATGAGAGGTTCATGATGAATGTTGATGCAAATGTGGACGATCTCAAAGATTATGTGGGGACATCATACATCCTCGAGCCTTGAAACTATCCCATATCATCAAGGGATGTGTCTAGTCTAACCATGTCAAATTTCGATGCATACAGACACATATTGAAGAAATTTCAGCATTGGTCCCATTCACTAGTGCTCAGCATGTGGGGTTGGTGACATTTTTACTTTAATTATTCTGCATTGATTCCTTTGAATTAAAATTATTATTAACCATTTCTAACCTTAATTTTAGTATCATTATTATTATCTTACTATTATTTTTAGCTCTTAAGATTGTACCTAGAAAGTGTAGAGGTATGAAACATGTATGAGTCCAATGTCTTGCTAGCACATAATCAAAAGCAATCGAAATCAAAACATTGTTAATTATTCCTATTGCATTTTAAAACTAATGGCCAAATACAAACTTGATTAGCATTCCTTCAACAAAAATACATTCATTGCTTTCATAAACTTCATAAAATTTAATCTTGATAAACAAAGTATGTTGAGTGGTTTCTTGAGCATAGTCCATTCTCTAACTTAAATAGTGTCATGAATACATATTTTGATACATCTGTGATTATGTATCTTCAACTGTTATAAGAATGATTAGATTAAAATAACAAAGCTTTAGCAATAATTTAATAAGATGTCATGGAAAAAAAAGATGTCACCTACTAAAATTGAAAGGACCCCTATTGTCTTAGGGATAAGTTTGATTATCTAGTGATTAAGTCTGACACCTAACAATTTTTACAACCCCATTAATTTAGGGATAGGTTTGATTATCTCTCCATTAAGTTTGACATTTAACAATTCTTTATTGAAAGTTCATTTATACATCCTAAAATAATTGTTGTGAATATTACCATAACACTTTTTAAAAACTCCAAAGACCCATCCATGATGAAGAAGACCTTCAAGGAAGCCTTACAAATGAGTGATGTGTTGGTTTGAGGAATTATTCAAGGTTCTCTAGCCTAAAAATATTCAACAAGATCCTAAGGTACTTGTTTTTCTTCCTCAACCATGGTTAAGGCCTCTCTACCTGTCCTTACTGCAAAAATAATCCTAATGGTGTCCTTATCCAACTCTGATGCTAAGGACCCCCTAGAGATGGATTGTATTGTGGTGTCTAGGTGTTTTTCTTACTCAATGTAGTTAAAACATTAGCAATACCACAATTCATGAGTACTAACCACCAATGTTTCTCAATAAATGATTTTAGTCAACACAAGCAACCAACCAACCACCCTTTTCCTATGAGGCCGCCATGAGTTGGGGTAATCTATTTTGCAAATTTTCCTAGGAGGCTGCCAAGGCATATATTCATGATGTAGGAGCATCTCTCCATGTCATCCAGCCAGCCAACCAGCCACGTCAAGCACGTGCATTCAATGATGAAGAGAGGCATAGCCCTCATCCTTTATTTTGAATTGAATGTAATTTAATTGCTTAGGCTGTTGAGACATGGAGTCATTCCTTTATGTAGGCATTAGGTAGATAGGCCTTTAATGTTTGTAAGGCTGAGATCTAGATCCAGATGCTGGACTAGACATCCCATTCAATGTAATTGAATAGGGTAGGTAGATTGGAGGGAAGAGCTCGAAGAGACCCCTCAGGTAAAAGAGATTTCATGTCTCATTTTGGTAAGTTGTTGTAGTTGTAAGTTGGGATAGAAGAGAATCTGCGAGTGGAGAGGAGAGAGAAGAGCTGAGACCTTGTTACAGGCCGTGCTCAGGAACACCTTGTATAAACATGCATTTTCCATTTAATATAAACATAAGCAGTTTTTCCTGCACGTATTTCTGTGTTATGTGGATGTCTGTGAGTGTTCTTCATATGATATGAATGTATGTTGTAGATGTATGTTAGGCATTTTCAGGAGAGTGTTTGATTTCCAGGTTTGAGGTTCTTTGTGGTTTCATGCCAGGAGGGCGTGACAGAGTATTGCGGTCTCTGAATACCGGTGCACTGAAGCACTTCTAAATAGTGTGGGTTCAGACAAAGACGTGTTGCGGCACAGGAACTGGAATCAACAACTCAGGAGAAAGACCTCAAGGTTGTTGAATACCTTGGAGGCAAGGCTGTGTGGGAGAAGACACAGTTGCAGACAAAAGCTCTGAGGAGTTCTGTGAAGCTCTGTCAGGTGGGCATTGAGCAGGTGCAAGGAGTGCACAGGGGAAGAACTCTGCTGTGAGTTCAGAAGAATTAGAATCACTGAGGATTCTGTGTAGCTCTGCAAAGTGGGCATTGAGAAGGTGCAAGGAGTGCACAGAAGGCAGAACTGTTGGATGTTCTGTGAGAAGATACTCTTCCAGGAGAGCATTTGATTGAGTGTGCAGAGAGGCACAGAAGAGAAGAGAACTCTTTGAGTTCTGGTATTTGGAGGAAGAGTCCACTGAGGGATCTTCACAGGGTTGCTGAACACCCTGCAGACTCAGCAAAAAGTTGCTTGAGCAGAAGGATAGCCAAGAGGGCATCCATATTTCTCCATCTACAAGAGAAAGGAAGAAGGATAAAATCCCTTAGGGGTCTGAGTACTTGGAAAAGATCAGAAGAGATAGCACTTCAGTGTGCAAAGACTCTACAGGAGTGTAGAGGTCAAATCTTCAAGGATTTGAAGAAAAATCTCAGGAGGAACAACGTTATTGAGAATGCAGGCGAGGACTCGAAGTGTGGAGCAGCCAGAGAGGAAAAATAGGACAAAGGTCGAGGCCTTTGGAAACTTGGAGTTCTTCCAAGTGCAGGAAGAAAGTGCGCAGCTCAGGAGGGAGCAAAACAGTCGTCGGATCGGCCGAAGAGTTCTAGACTGTTGGTTTCTACGTCCAGGAAGGAGCAGGAGAAGCACATAGAAGAGGAGATCGTCAGTCGTCAGATCTCACTCAGATACCTGTTAGTCGTTGGATCGGGTGAAGGCGCGCAGAGTTTAGCCTCTGGAGTAAGTGCACAGGAAGGACGGATCTGAACCGTCAGATCTTGAGAAAATTACCCGTCAGCCGTCGGATCGGACAGGAGTTGCACGAGGTTTACCATCGGGAATAGTCGAGGGGAAAATCCTAACGAGAGGCATAGCCATCGGGATATCGACACTCAAGATATTAGAATTCTTGAGGTCGAGAAATTCGAGACACTTCAAGTCTCGAAATAGTGAGAAACGATCTAAGCTCTCCATTTGTGGAGACACGTGGTGGAAATCGGGGACCCGTCGGTATATCGGCTACCGGGGTTTTGAGTTGATAGAGGATTTCTGTCATCAGGGTATCGAAAGTCCCGAAATTACGAGATTGGATTAGGGCCGTCCATATGTTGGGGACATGTGGCGAAGATCCAGACTATCGGGGAAAGTCCTGATAGAATAGTCAAATCGGCGCATCGGGGTTCGATGTTTCGCAAATCCTAAAGACGAGACGCCCGGGACATTTGGAGTCATGAAATCGCGAGAGGCGATTGGGACCGTCCATCATAGGAGGACGCATGGAGGAGATCAGAGTATTTAGGATATTTCCCAAAAGGAGAAGTCGTCTGTCGGCGTTACGGGAATCAAGAAATCGCGAGTCGGGATATCGGGAATCCCATGGACAAGGAGGGCTTGCGATTCGAAATCACGAAGTCTGATTTTTCGAAAGAAAGGAGAGCTCCGTTGTGTGGGGGCCAGCTGACATCATATCGGGGATCCTGTGCACAAGGTGTTTATGCATTTCGGCATTGCGATGGCCGAAACCCCGACAGGAGATAAGGCTGCAGTCTTGTGAAATAGTGGTCGCGTGGACCAAAGGTCTAGCCCGGAGGGCTAACGGAAGTTGGAGCGTATCGGGGTTCGGAGGATCTATAATCCCATGGGAAAATGCATTGTGGAATTTGAAGGCTCGAAACCCCGAAAGGAATAAGACTACGGTCATGAGGGGATAGCGGTCATATGGGCCAGGAGCTTAGCCAGGAGGGGCTAAGGCCAAAAGGGAGTGCATCGGAAAATCGGAGTTCGAGAGTTCGAGAGGATAGGAACTCTTGACATCAGGAAATAAGAAACCGTGAAACCCGAAATTGAGTCGGGAGAAGGTCACAGGCACATGCAGAGACCGTGATAGGAAAATGAGAAGGACCCGTGGATTGGGTTTTGAATAGATATTCCAGCAGGGAATCCAATTGAGCCACTTCGGCTCATGAACTGATTGAACGATCCTATGAGTAGGAGAGCGCGAGGTGGTGGAATGCGGCTTTACTACATCAAGTGGTATCAGAGCTAGAACTCTGTTTCCATATTTCAAGCAGAGAGAGAAGATAAAGAAGGCAAGGTTGCTGGAAACTCTGTGATGGTTGTTTGCAGGTAGGCGACAATCAAGAAAGCAGTCAGGAGGACTGTAAGATGAAGCTAGAAACACTCTTAGTGCGGAATGACAGCGACAGGTTTTCTAGGAAAGCAGACAGGCACATCACCATGGTTACTGAAGGCCATAGGCATGCTGGGAGGAAGAGCAAGGCAGAAAAGCTTGCAGAGATGGATAAAGAGCTCACTGAAATAAGGGCAGATATAGAAGAGATTGAACTGTGGATGCGGCAGAAAGGCAAGCCAAGATGGGTATATGAATGGCCCATGAAGAATCCAAAGGAAAAATGGCCAGTCAAGGATTTGATGGTCATAAGACAGCGCAGGCTATTAAGAGGATGGTTGAGGCATGATGAAAACCTCGACGGACCTGAAGAAATGGTTCAAGTATGTGAACTAGAGACTGGGAGAGGTCTCAATGATGAAGAGAATGAATTGGGATTAGATGAAGATGATCTCAAGAAATGCAAGGAGGGCAGAGAGGAAATTCCCAATTTTCAGGTGGGCAATGAGTTGAGATCACTGCGGGATCTCAGAGACTGTCAGGAGGATAGCCAGGGAATTTCACATTGCCAGCTGGGCAATGAAATGAGATCACTGTGGGATCTCATAGACTACCAGGAGGGTAGAAGAAGGTTTCCATATTGCCAGGTGGGAAAGGGAATAAAGATGGGATCAGTTGATTCCATAGACTGCCAGGAGGGCAGCAGGGAAATCCCATATTTCCAGGTGGGAAGGCATGAGCAGATGAGCTCGGAGATGAGTTTGGATCATCATGTGCAACTGAAAAAGGAGGAAGATCAGAGAAATCTTCTAATGATTGGGGGAATTCATATATTCCTACCATTTACCCAGGGGGAGGCAGAAATATGTGTTGCAGGTGCAGCAACAACAGAAGAACAGTCAGTTGGGACTGTCAGGGAAGAGTAATTGGAGCAGAGTTTGGAAGCTGCCCAAGCAGACGAAGAAGAAAATGAGCATTCTGAGGAATGGCTCAATATTTTCAGACAGCATTTGTTTTGTTGATCTGTGGGAACAATTTGAAGCCCTAGAAGAGAGGGTGAAAGTGCAGAGTGTGCACATCCAACAAGTAAAGTAGGAAGCTGATGAACAAGGCATGGGACATCACAGTGATCTTCTCATGTGCCGAAAATTTTTGCAGCTGGGGAGACTACAAAAACAGGACCAACCATTGGAGCAGCTAGATGCAGTGATCGAGGAAATCAGAAGGCTGATGTTGAGGTCAGCAGAGACTGCCAGCGAGGAGCAGCTGAGCAGAAAGGAAGAAACAACAACAGCACAAAAGCAGCAGCAGGATGGAGCGGATGAACAGCTCCAGAGGATGATTTGGGATCCAGGAGGATTTCAACATCAGAGATGGGAAGCTCAGGAGAAGGAGCTCATGAATTTTGCAGCCGAGGAGTATGATGCAGGAGCATCTCTCCACATCAGCCAGCCAGCCAGCCAACCACGTCAAGCGCGTGCATTCAATGATGAAGAGAGGCATAACCCTCATCCTTTATTTTGAATTGAATGTAATTTAATTGCTTAGGTTGTTGAGCCATGGAGTCGTGCCTTTATGCAGGCATTAGGTAGATAGGCCTTTAATGTTTGTAAGGCTGAGATCTAGATCTAGATGCTGGACTAGACAACCCATTCAATGTAATTGAATAGGGTAGGTAGATTGGAGGGAAGAGCTCAAAGAGCCCCCTCAGGTAAAAGAGATTTCATATCTCATTTTGGTAAGTTGTTGTAGTTGTAAGTTGGGATAGAAGATAATCTGCGAGTGGAGAGCAGAGAGAAGAGCCGAGACCTTGTTATAGGTCGTGCTCAGGAACACCTTGTATAAACAGGCATTTTCCATTTAATATAAACAGAAGAAGTTTTTCCTGCATGTATTTCTGTGTTATGTGGATGTCTGTGAGTGTTCTTCATATGATATGAATGTATGTTGTAGATGTATGTTAGGCATTTGCAGGAGAGTGTTTGATTTCCAGGTTTGAGGTTCTTTGTGGTTTCATGCCAAGAGGGAATGACAGAGTACTGCGGTCTCTAAATACTGGTGTGTTAGTGATTATTTTCATCATTAGGCGCAGAAGCACCCAGGTCTGTAGATTGCACACGAAGTGCCCAAGCGTAGCACGGGAGAATCCCTATTTTTCCAAGTAGCAGGTCAAGCGAGCGGGAAAAATGTCGTCGGCAGCATTCAAGATCTATTTACAAAGCAGATTGACGGTCACCAGGTTTTCAGAGCTACCGAATTGCCTGAGGTTTAGCGCAAAGGACAACTCTCGTATTTCACAGCAGGTTCGGGTCGTCCGATCTAACTGGGACAGGTGGCAGCCTGTCGGCATATCACGGATAGGGGTTTCGGGGAACAGGGATCCCTTAGCTCATTTCACTTGGAAGTACCGATCAATGAAACGCCGAAAGTGCCTTTGGTGCCGAGCCCATGGTCTCAGCCCTGGGTCATATCAAGGGAGCCTGCAAACGAGGGCGGCTCCCCTGTAAATATCGAATTCCCCCTCGTCCGTTCATCCTAAGGACACGTGTCGCAAGATCTGGCCACGTCGGTGTTTCGGCGGTCGGGAGTTCGTGGGGTGAGAGTTTCATGTTGTTCAACATCGCGAAACCTCGAACCCCGATAGCGCCGAAAGCGTAGAAAAAGGGGCCCGCGGTATCACGAAGTGTTTTCAGCCGTCCATCCAGAGGGGACACCTGGCAGCAAATAGAGCCATCTCGACGCTTCGCCCATCGCGACTCCAACACGCAAAAAGAAACTTCGTTATGTTCCGATGCACGAGATGTCGGGAGAATCCCGGACACGGGCCCACAGTGGTGTTGGGTGAGTTCAAGACCGTCATATCTCAGAGGGACGTGTGGCACCAGGTTGAGCCACCTCGACGTTTCACTCATCGCGATTTAAAATTGCAGGAATAGCTCCTTCCCATTTGCGAACGCCGAAAGCGCCTTGGGAATAGGCACGTGATCATAGTTCGTGGTCACTTGGAGGAAGAAAAGGGCTGCGTAAAGAAGGTCAAAGGCGCCAAGTTCATTTACAGAGGGGATCATCGCGATCTCCAGTCACCATCGAACCGATTTCAATACTGTTTCTAGCATTGAAATAAATGAAGGCAAGAGCGGGTGGTTGAAACCTCCTTTCGTTCATTAAGTGAGGGGATGGAGAGTCTGGCAAGACACCTGCTCACAGAGGTTCTGTGTATTGATTTCCTCAAAGAAGCCATGCTAGAGTCCTCAACTCGACAGAGAAGTCTGCACACGGTAGCCGAGCACTTAATGGCTCAGCTACCCTCCTTGCAAGAGCCATGTGTAGTTAATATGGCGCTTAAAGAAAGATATCAATACGAGTTTGACTGAAGGGACACCAAGCTTTGGGTGACTGGACACGCCTCTGTGAGGTGAATTTTCCTGAGTATATAGACTCAGTCTTTGTATTTTGTAAGTATCGATGGTAGAGCGACGCTCCCGACGGTAAAGTTTTAGCAGACATTCTAGCTTTCTGGTCATGCATCTGTATATGAGATTTCTTATTTTATAACAGACAGTCTTCTTAATCCATCTAAGTTTTCATATTATACTAAGAGAGTTCGTGATAGACTGATTCACATGAATTATGGCAACTCTATTGTGATAAAGGATTTATTATGGCATTATTGTTTTCTCTGGTTTTCAGTGTTTGAATGTAGGAAGATGTTGCGTTTAAATGTCTTCTTCCACGGTCTGTTAGGAACTTGATGTTTGCGACAGACCTTTGCATCTATTTGATACAAGTCTTCCTCCTACTCACCCTTACTACGACTCACTGTTTGAAGTTATCTAAGACCTTAATTGCCCATGCATGCCTGGCCTAGTTTCGAAGTTAGAACCACATCGTTTGAGTTAACCTCCATTCGATCACCCCATTAAACAAATCGTGACATAAACTGATGGGCGTCGAGCTCTACTCCTGCTGCAATCCAGGAGTGACTTCTGACGCTAACATTTCTGGCTCCGTTTCCGGGGATGAAGTTGAATATTTTCCCCGGGATTGAATGACAATGATTAACTGATTCTGAAGGTGCATCAAATATCAGAATTATCAAGATTGTTGCTGTGAACCTGGAAAATCCATTGTGACGACTCCACTGGGGAGAACCTTCTCTATTAATTATGGCTTTCAGAGGCAGGCATACGCGGTCTCATCTACAGTTGCCTCTAGCTACGCCTGAAACAGATCCAAAAGCGGTGTTCAGAAAGGGAAAGGCCTCTGAAGAAGAAGCGTCCACCATCGAACTAGGTAACCCATCATATCCTTTTGTGGGAACTCCTTCTTCTCCTCCTCAATTTCTTGATAGACCTATTTCTGAAGTTTCCCGTTTCCTAAATTTTGGGAGTGTTCCTGTTGATTTTTCCTCTCCTGGTCTAGGACCGGAGGGAATAGACCTTATCACTCCCCTCTCCCCTGAAACTGTACCTTGGCGTAGACTCGGGACCATAGAAGATTTCCCCACTCCTATCTTTACTACTCCTGTGCAAAGAGAAGCACCGAATGACTTGCGCTCGTTAGCCTTCTCCTTAAATCCTCTCTTGTTTCCCGCTCCACTTCGAGACTCATTCCTGGTAGCCCCCTCGCGAACTCCTTCTCCTCCCAGTTCTCCTCCACCTAATATTTCTATGGCTGCTGCTAATCCCCCTTTGAATAGAATGGACGCCATAGTTGTTGATAGATATGCTCCTTTAGTCCTACCCCATCCTATGAATCCTCTTCCTGCTGGGGATTACTTGAAATACATGCCCAAGTTCACTGGGGAAGGAGACATAACTGTCGAAGAACACCTGGATGCTTTCTACAGTTATGCAGACAACCTCAACATTGAAAATGAATATGTCTGGATGAGAGCCTTCGTCCAAAGCCTGGATGGTGAGGTGAGGAAGTGGTTTAGAAGATTGGATCTAGGGTCTATTGTTGGGATTGAAGCTCTAGATAGTTCTTTCCTGAGGTAGTGGGGAGATAGGAAGGATTTCATGTAGTACATGACAGAGTTCGGGTCTTTGAAGAAAATGGAAGGAGAGTCTATCTCTGACTTCTCCAAAATATTTAATAAGATGTATAACAAAATCCCTGCCGAGATAAATCCTTCAGAAGCCTCAACTAAGATTTTGTATGCTAGCGCGTTCGGCCCCGATTTCTGCCTTTTGTTGAGAGAAAGAAGAGCCACCTCCTTAGCTCAAATGAAATATGTGGCCCTAGAGGTGGAATCCAATGTGTTAGCAGCTGACAGACTGAGGAACAAGGCCGACGCAGACAGGAGAAAAGGAAGGTTGGAAGCCTCGACTTCTGACCCATCGATGCCCCACCCTCAAGTGGATGAACTGACCAGGATGGTGAAATCTCTGTCTGCAGAGATGTAGAGAATGAGGGTGGAAGGGAGGCAAACATACAAGGGCCCTATGAACGCCGAAAACAAGGGAGGTTTCAGGAGGCCAAACAATTTTACTCCCATGAATGTGCAAAGAGAGAAGGGAAGAGACAGAGAAGACCAGAAAATTCAGGTCCCTTTTCAAAACAATTTGGTGGCCGAGGGGGAAGAAGGAGAAACAGACGAGCTTGATCCTGAAATCCATTTCTTCGGAGAAACTCCTCCTTTTCCTCATCTCACTCAATCAGCCTACGGGGAGTCTCTCATGTACAGTCAGCTAAATGAACTAAGCAGGGTAGACAAGGATAGTGGCAGCCTAGGAAGATATGATCTGAGGTCAAAGAAAAAGACTATAGCGCCTGGCATTCCTGACCAGTCCACCAGGATAGAAAAACTTGTCGATGAAGTAGCAGACCATCACAGAGGTAAGAAGACCCGAACCCTCTCTCCCATTATCCAGAGTCATGCTCCCGAAATAAGAGAAATCCCAAAGATCTCATCTTCTTTTAATTTCGAGCATGAAATTCAAAAAATCAGAATCCAGGTGCCCTTGACAGAATTGATTAAACATGAACGGTTCAAAAAACGCTTCTCTGATCTTTTACAGTCTGATATCTCAAGCCTTCCCATAGACCCCAACAATTTGCAAGATGAAAAGACTGCAGTTATCCTAGGTCCTATGGTAGAAGACAGGAATGACTCATCCCCTCCCTTATACACTTCCTTAAACATACATGACAAGGTATTGCACAACTACTTGATGGATTCAGGGGCTTCTCACAACCTCATGCCCAAAACTGTCATGGAAGAGTTAGGACTAGAAGTCACCCGAGCCTATCATGAACTCTATTCCTTTGACTCCAGAAAAGTTCAATGTCTAGGAGTTATCAAAGACCTGGTCGTGACCTTGTTTCAACTGCCCATGAAAAGTGTGGTCATGGACATTGTAGTGGCTGATGTCCCCCCCCAAGTTCGGTATGTTGTTATCAAGATCTTGGATAAAGAGACTGGGGGGAACCTTGTATATGGACCTCACATACGCTACTATCCCAGTGTTTGGAGGAGAGCATAGAAGGCTATACAGAGAAGCCCAACTGGCATATATAATTAGTGATGAGGCCAACCCTACCAATCATCCCATCTTTGCCTTGGAAACTGATTTAGGCTCTAGTTTACTACAACTCGCCCATGCCCCCGAGCCTCCTCTCAAACTCATAAAGTAGCCCACTTCTCCTCGTGAACTTCCTCCTTCCATCACCCCCGTTTGGAAAATGTTTTTTGATGGAGCATGTTCCCGGGAAGGCGTTGGTGATGGGGTGTTTTTTGTGTCACCTACCCAGGAAACCGTATCTCTGTCAAACAAATTAGAATTTGAAACCACCAACAATGTGGCAGAGTATGAGGCCCTTGTTCTAGGATTAAGAGCTGCAAGGGAAATTGAAATTCAGGAGATAACAGTATTCGGAGATGCAGAGTTAGTGGTCCAACAGATCATAAGCGCTTATCAGGCTAGGAACCCTCGACTCAGAAATTACAGGAATGAAGCATGGGACCTAATTGACAATTTCTTCTCAGTTGTCAATATATCTTTTATTCCAAGAGAGGATAATGTTGTGGTCGATTCTTTAGCCATCTTAGCCAGCTTGCTCAAAGTTTCTCTACCATCCGTAGTCAACTTTGATGTTGGAATAAGATATAGGCCCTCTGTACCGGATAATGTCAAGCATTGGAAGGTATTCGAAGATGATCGGGAGATTAAAAGATTTCTCTGTTGCGTTGATGAATTTTCTGCGTTGCACATCGATCAGGATCCTGACACAGAAGGTGACCCTCACCCTGAGGTGTTTTTAAATAAAATTGCTAACCACCAGATTATTCAGCTACCTAGCAATCACATTCCGAGGGGACTAGTCCCGTTGGAAATATTATTCGATGGGAACGATGTGGCAGTAAAGGGTAGAGTTTTAGATGAAGATGTTGATACAGCTGAATGCAACATTGGTTCACAGGAGGAGCCTAGGTTCATCAAATTGTCAATAATTTTGACCAGAGAACAGAGGGTCGAATATACGCAGTTGCTGAGAGAGTTCACCGATGTGTTTGCATGGACATACGAAGACCTGAAGACGTATGACACATCTGTCATTGAGCATAAGATCCCGTTGAAGGAAGAGGCTAGGCCATTCAAGAAGAAGTTAAGGCAGATAAATCCCATGTTGCTGCACGTTATGGATAAAGGAGTAAAAAGGTTGTTGGATGCACAAATCATTGTCCCCTTGAGATATTCTGAGTGGGTGGCCAATTTGGTCCTAGTAAGGAAGAAAAGCGGAAAAATCAGGCTCTGTGTCGATTTCAAGAATTTGAACAGAAGCTCAAAGAAAGACAATTACCCCCTACCTAAGATGGAACACATACTGCAGAGGGTAACTGGTGCATCTAGGATATCCATGATTAATGGGTTTTCTGGATATAATCAGATATTGGTCATGCCTGAGGACAGGGAAAAGACAACCTTCACCACTCCTTGGGGCACATTCATGTATGCCAAGATGCCATTTGGACTAATGAATGTAGGAGAAACATTTCAATGAGCCATGGATATAGCCTTCATCGGGGAGAAGGACCGGTTCGTGGTGATCTATCTCGATGACATCACGGTCTTCTCCAGCTCAGACAAGGAACAGCGCCGCCAATTGAGGAAAGTTTTCATGAAATGTCGGAGGTTCGGTCTGTCCCTAAACCCCAAGAAATCTTTGTTTGCTATGCAGGAAGGGAAGTTGTTGGGCCATATAGTATCAGCAGAGGGAGTGAGAATTGATCCCAACAGGGTGGAGGCAATTCAAACCTTATCACTTCCCAGGTCTAAAAAAGAGGTTCAGGTCTTTTTGGGGAAAATTAATTTTCTAAGGAGGTTTGTCCCAAATTTTTCCAAGCTAGTGAAACACATCACGACCATGCTCAGGAAGGGAAACGAGGTGAAATGGACCGCTGAGACCAGGGCATATTTTGACCAAATAAAAAGGGCATTGACTGAGACACCTGTGTTGATCAGTCCTGACTATTCCAAAGAATTCCTAATTTTCTCCTTTGCTTCTTTTGATACAGTAGCAGCGGTCTTGTTACAGAAAAATGAGATGGGGCATGAGCAACCCATCGCTTTCTTCAGCAAGGCATTAAGAGATGCAGAGACCAGGTATGAGATCATGGAGAAGAAGGCCTATGCCTTAGTGAAATCCCTCAAAGCTTTCAGGATCTACGTCTTGCATTCGAAGGTGACAGCATACGTTCCTTCAGCTTCCGTAAAGGACATTCTTGTACAGCCAGACATAGATGGGAGAAGAGGCAGATGGATAGCAAAAATTCTGGAATTTGACTTGGAAATAAAGCCCACCAAGTTGGTTAAGGGGCAATGTCTAGCCAAGCTACTGGCTGAATCCAATTGTGAAGCCTTGGGAGTTAGTTTCCTCAACACTCACTCATGAACTCAACAAGTTGAGCTGCCCAGCCAATGCTCTCAAGATGGCTTATCGATGGCAGATTGTGCCTGGTATCGTGACATTCTATACTTTTTGCAGGAATTGAAGCCTCCAAATGGAATGGGTAAAAGCAGGGCAAGAGCTTTAAAGCTCAAGGCGGTCAGGTATTGTCTCATTGAGCAAGTTTTGTACTGTAGAGATCCTTTGGGGATGTTGCTGAGATGTTTGAACCCACAAGAAGCCCAGAAAGTTATGTTTGATTTCCATGGAGGCCTTTGTGGGGGGCATCATTTCTGGAAGACCACGGCTCATAAGATTCTCAAGGTTGGATATTACTGGCCTACTTTATTCGCTGATGTCTACAGAGGAATCAAAGATTGCATCAAATGTCAAAATTTCTCAGGAAAGCAACAACTCAAACCGCTGCCATTGAAGCCTATAGTATCTTCAGCACCTTTTCAGCAGTGGGGGTTGGACTTCATTGGAGATATTCATCCTCCCTCAAGTGGTCAGCACATATGGATCCTGACTACAATGGATTATTTCACCAAGTGGATAGAAGTTGTCCCCACCAGAAGCGTATCACACAAAGTAATTATCAGCTTCCTCAAGGATATCATAGCCAGATTTGGCTGTCCCAGCAGGATCGTCACCGATAATGCTGCTTCTTTCAAGTCTGAGCCTCTAATTAAGTTCTATGAGCAGTTCCAGATCTCACTAATTCACTCCACCCCTTACTATCCCCAGGGAAATGGTTTAGCAGAGTCCTCCAACAAAATCCTAATAAGGATCATCAAAAGGTTGTTGGAAGACAACAAAAGGGCCTGGGATTCAAAGTTGAAGTTTTCTCTGTGGGATGATCGTGTGACAACGAAGAAAGCTCTGGGCACTTCTCCTTTTCAGCTAGTCTATAGAGCAAAGGCAGTTTTTCCTACTCAGCTCGCCTTACTTGTGGCGAAATTCTTTCAAGACTATGAGGGAGAAACAAATCATATGATCAGGAGGATTCATCAGATAGTAGAAGTGCAACAGATCAGAGAGCAGGTGAGGACCACACCTCATAGTCACCAGGAAAAGATCAAGCAGGCTTTCGACAAGAAGGTCAGGAAGAAAGAGTTCAATATCGAAGACTTGGTACTTAAGTGGGATGCCCCCAAGTAGGATAAAGGCAAACACAACAAGTTTGACGCCCTCTGGATTGGCCCCTTCAAGATCTCTGAGATTTTCTCCAACAACACGTATGGGTTGCAAGATCTGGAGGGTGAGGAGGTTTTCAGCAGCCCAGTGAATGGGCATTTTCTGAAGAAATGTTTTATTTGAG
>SNQJ01S0012248.1:95800-114785 GCA_010110895.2 Picea sitchensis | reverse complement strand
GACGCCCTCTGGATTGGCCCCTTCAAGATCTCTGAGATTTTCTCCAACAACACGTATGGGTTGCAAGATCTGGAGGGTGAGGAGGTTTTCAGCAGCCCAGTGAATGGGCATTTTCTGAAGAAATGTTTTATTTGAGCCTCAGATGGCTCCCTTGTTTGTAAATATTGTCCTTTAGTTCTTTGTTTAGTTTCTTTTTATGTATTTTCGGCCTAGTAAGTCACTCCATAGCCCAATAGCAAGGCACTGAAGCTGCGGAAGGAGTTCTTAGAGCATCGCAGGGATGACTCTATCCCCCATGGAGCCTAATGTTAGCGATTATTTTTGTCATTACGCGCAGAAGAACCCAGGTCTGTAGATTGCACACGAAGTGCCCAAGCGCAGCACGGGAGAATCCTTGTTTTTCCAAGTAGCAGGTCAAGCGAGCGGGCAAAATGTCGTTGGCAGCATTCAAGATCTATTTACAAAACAGATCGATGGTCACCGGGTTTTCGGAGCTACCGAATTACCCGAGGTTTAGCGCAAAGGACAACTCTCATATTTCACAGCAGGTTCAGGTTGTCCGATCTAACTGGGACAGGTGGCAGCCTGTCGGCATATCACGGATCGGGGTTTCGGGGAACAGGGAGCCCTCAACTCATTGCACTTGGAAGTACCGATCAGCGAAACGCCGAAAGCGCCTTTGGCGCCGAGCCCACAGTCTCAGCCTTGGGTCATATCAAGCGAGCCTGAAAACAAGGGCAGATCCCCTGTAAATATCGAATGCCCCCTCGTCCATTCATCCTAAGGACGCGTGTTGCAAGATCTGGTCATGTCGGCGTTTTGGCGGTCGGGAGTTCATGGGGTGAGAGTTTCATGTTGTTCAACATCGCGAAACCCTGAACCCCAATAGCGCCGAAAGCATATAAAGTGGGGCCCGCGGTATCACGAAGTGTTTTTAGCCGTCCATCCGGAGGGGACACTTAGCAGCAAATAGAGCCATCTCGGTGCTTCGCCCATCGCAACTCCAACACGCAAAAAGCAACTACGTTATGTTCCGATGCACGAGATGCCGGGAGAGTCCCGGACCCGGGCCCATAATGGTGTCGGGTGAGTTCAAAACCGTCAGATCTTAGAGGGACACGTGGCACCAGGTTGAGCCTCCTCGGCGTTTCTCTCATCGCGATTTAAAATTGCAGGAATAGCTCCTTCCCATTCGCGAACGCCGAAAGTGCCTTGGGAATAGGCACGTGATCATAGTCTGTGGTCACTTGGAGGAAGAAAAGGGCTACGTAAAGAAGGCCAAAGGCACCAATTTCAGTTACAGAGCGGATCATCGCGATATCCAGGCGCCATCAGACCGATTTCAATACTGTTTCTAGCATTGAAATAAATGAAGGCAAGAGCGGGTAGTTGAAACCTCCTTTCGTTCATTAAGTGAGGGGAGGGAGAGTCTGGCGAGCCACCTGCTCACAAAGGTCCTATGTATCTATTTCCTCAAAGAAGCCATGCCAGAGTCCTCAACTCAACAGAGAAGTCTGCACACGGTAGCCGAGCACTTAATGGCTCAGCTACCCTCCTTGCAGGAGCCATGCATAGTTAAGATGGCGCTTAAAGAAAGATATTAGTACGAGTTTGACTGAAGGGACACCAAGATTTGGGTGACTGGACATGCCTCTGTGAGGCGAATTTTCCTGAGTATATAGACTCAGTCTTTGTATTTTGTAAGTATCGATGGTAGAGCGAAGCTCCCGACGGTAAAGTTTTAGCAGACATTCTAGCTTTCTGGTCATGCATCTGTATATGAGATTTCTTATTTTATAACAGACAGTCTTCTTAATCCATCTAAGTTTTCATCTTATACTAAGAGAGTTCATGATCGACTAATTCGCATGAATTATGGTAACTCTATTGTGATAAAAGGATTTATTATGGCATTATTGTTTTCTCTGGTTTTCAGCATTTGAACGTAGGAATATATTGCATTTAAATGTATTTTTCAATAGTCTGTTAGGAACCTGATGTTTGCGACAGACCTTTGCATCTCTCTGATACAAGTCTTCCCCCTACTCACCCTTACTACGACTCACTGTCTGAAATTATCTAAGACCTCACTTTCCCATGCATGTCTGGCCTAGTTTCGAAGTTAGAACCACATCGTTTGAGTTAACCTCCATCCGATCACCCCATTAAACAAATCATGACATAAACTGATGGGCATCGGGCTCTGCTCCTGCTGCAATCCAGGAGTGACTTCTGACGCTAACACGGTGCACTGAAGCACTTATGAATACTGCAGGTTCAGACAAAGACGTGCTGCGGCACAGGAACTGGAATCAACAACTCAAGAGAAAGACCTCAAGGTTGTTAAATACCTTGGAGACAGGGTTGTGTGGGAGAAGACACAGTTGCAGACAGAAGCTCTGAGGAGTTCTGTGAAGCTCTTCCAGGTGGGCATTGAGCAGGTGCAAGGAGTGCATAGGAAAATAACTCTGTTGTGAGTTCAAAAGAATTAGAATCACTGAGGATTTTGTGTATCTCTACCAAGTGGGCATTGAGAAGGTGCAAGGAGTGCACAGAAGGCATAACTGTTGGATGTTCTGTGAGAAGATACTCTGCCAGGAGGACATTTGAGTCAGTGTGTAGACAAGCACAGAAGAGAAGAGAACTCTTTGAGTTCTGGTATTTGGAGGAAGAGTCCACTGAGGGATCTTCATAGGGTTGTTGAACACCCTGCAGACTCAGCAAAAAGTTGCTTGAGTAGAAGGATAGCCAGGAGGGCATCCATATTTCTCCATTTTCAGGAGAAAGGAAGAAGGATAAAATCCCTTAGGGGTCTGAGTACTTGGAAAATCTCAGAAGAGATAGCACTTTAGTGTGCAAAGACTCTACAGGAGTGTAGAGGTCAAATCTTCAAGGATTTGAAGAAAAATCTCAGGAGGAACAACGTTATTGAGAACGCAGGCGAGGACTCAAAGTGTGGAGCAGCTAGAGTGGAAAAAGAGGACAAAGGTTGAGGCCTTTGGAAACTTGGAGTTCTTCCAAGTGCAGGAAGAAAGTGCATAGCTCAGGAGGGAGCACAACAGTCGTCGGATGGGCCAAAGAGTTATGGACCATTGGTTTCTACGTCCAGGAAGGAGCAAGAGAAGCGCACAGAAGAGGAGATCGTCAGTCGTTGGATATCACTCAGATAGCCATCAGTCGTTGGATCGGGTGAAGGCACACAGAGTTTAGCCTCTGGAGTAAGTGCACAGGAAGGACGGATCTGAACCATCAGATCTTGAGAAAATTACTCGTCAGTCGTCGAATCAGACAGGAGTTGCACGAGGTTTACCATCGGGAATAGCCAAGGGGAAAATCCCGATGAGAGGCGTAGCCATCGGGATATCGACACCCGGGATATCGGAATTCTTGAGGTCGAGAAATTTGAGACACTTCAAGTCTCAAAATAGCGAGAAACGATCTGAGTCGTCCGTTTGTGGAGACACGTGGTGGAAATCAGGGACCCATCGGTATATCGGCTACCGGGGTTTTGAGTTGACAGAGGATTTCTGTCATCAGGGTATCGAAAGTCCCGAAATTGCGAGATTGGATCAGGTCCGTCCATCTGTTGGGGACATGTGGCGAAGATCCAGACTATTGGGGAAATTCCCGATAGAATAGTCAAATCGGTGCATCAGGGTTCGGCGTTTCGCGAATCCCGAAGACAAGACGCCCGGGACATTTGGAGTCGCGAAATCGCGAGAGGTGGTCGGGACCGTCCATCATAGGAGGATGCGTGGAGGAGATCAGAGTATTCGAGATATTTCCCTAAAGGAGAAGTCGTCTGTCAGCGTTACAAGAATCAGGAAATAGCGAGTCAGGATATCGAGAATCCCGTGGACAAGGAGGGCTTGTGATTCGAAATGGCGAAGTCCGATTTTCCAAAAGAAAGGAGAGCTTCGTTGTGTGGGGGCCAACTGACGTCATATCGGGGATCCCGTGCACAATGTGTTTATGCATATCAACATTGCGATGTCCGAAACCCTGACAGGAGATGAGGCTACAGTCTTGTGAAATAGTGGTCGCGTGGACCAAAGGTCTAGCCCGGAGGGATAACGAAAGTTGGAGCGTATCGGGGTTCGGAGGATCGGGAATCCCATGGGCAAATGCATTGCGGCATTTGAAGGCTTGAAACCCCAAAAGGAATAGGACTGCGGTCATGAGGGGATAGCGTTCATATGGGCTAGGAGCTTAGCCAGGAGGGCTAACGAATAAAGCGCCATATCGACAGATTGATGATCGGGAGTTCGAGGGGACAGAGGTTCTCAACATCAGAAAAGACAAAACCCCGAAACCCAAAATTGAGTTGGGAGAAGGTCACAGGTGCGTGCAGAGGCCGTGACAGGGAAATGAGAAGGACCTGTGGATCGGGTTCTGAATAGAGATTCCAACAAGGAATCAAAAGAGCGAATTCGGCTCAAGGGGGAATTTGAATGATCTTGTGAGCAGACGTAGAGTGCATGAAGTTGCGTCTGCATCAATTCACAAAGGGAATCCTTGAATTGTTGAATTTCCTTAGGTGTTGTGACATTCCATATTTCTATAGGCTTGGGGTAATAATATATATATATATATATATATATATATATATATATTCAAAGACGGAGGGCATTGATACACAGAGAGCTCGCCCCCAGGAGTGAAGAGGCATTGCAGAGATAGAGGGCATTGAGGGAATTGAGGGCATTGAGACACGAAGAGCACCCGAGACTGAGGGAATTGCAGAGACCGAGGGCATTGTAGAGACTGAGGGCATCCGTGACTGAGGCCATCCAAGACTGAGGGTCAAGGGCCATTCCAGACTAGACCGAAACCGATATTGAGACTCTAATGGTATGTTCTTTCAGATACTTACCAATTATTGATGATAATTATCCTCTACCAAGATGTTCAAACCATTCCATTGAACTCCTCTTAAAACTACAACAAAAAAATTATCACAACATTTTCATGAATAATGCCAATACTTAAAATGAATGCCATGAAAGGTAAGATGTTTAGTATGACTGAATCATTATGCCCACCAAAATTTTGAATTGACCTCCAATATACACTTGGGTTCTCATGAGGGAACCTTGAGATATTTAAGAAATCAATAGGGGCACACAAATCAATGAACCATGGGGGACATTTCATTTTTTTCAACTCCTTACCTTAAAACCCCTATAAAAATCATAACCTCTATGACCCATATCCATTGAACTCTATAATTTGAAATGCAACCCCTATAAACACTATTATTCTAATCCCTAAATTATAAAACCATTAACTCCTAACCTCTATGAACACTAGTATTCTAGTATCTAACCACTAAAATTCTAAATTGAAATGAACTCTAAACTGCTATGAACCATAACCCTATGACCTATCATCCCTGAAATATAATACCCTTCACTCATACAATCCCTAATCCATGTAAACCTTATAATCCTAAATTCATGTACATGTACTCTCTATAATTCATATGTCTCTATCCTCATAACTTCTTATCAACATCGTCCTTTAATTACTATAACAACTAACCCTTAATTCTTACAATTTCTAAACCCTTGGTTGTAATAACCCTTAACCTTAAAAATATATAATGCAAAATTTGTAATCCCAATAATTCCTACAACCCATAAAGTGTTGGACATACTGTCATTGATGTATTGTCATTGATGTCAAAAACCGATGATTCACATGAAGCTCAGGAGGGTTAGCGAATGAAGATCAAAGCTCAGAAGAGATGACGCGATGAAACTCAAAAGGGAAAGCGTTGTTGATATTATGGTAGTTGCGGGAGGTATTTACCTCCACGTGTAAACCTGACGAGAATAGAATACTCCGGGAAGCAAGAAGAAACCCTAATGAGTTGGCTAATAACTCTAGAAGACTTGTCATCTCAAGAAGATAATTTATATTAGGTTATTAGCCTCCAAGAGAAGAAGTCAGCCAGAAGAAATAATAATATACAGAATAGACAGATACCCAGAATGAGAAGTCGGCCTAGGCAATTAGCCAGAATTACTATAAATACAGGAGACCAGTCTTAATTCTGGCAGGCAGTCTTAGAATTGCAGAGCAACACTTGTGCACACTGCAGTGCCCAATCTTGTGTGCAGGTTTGAGGAGAGATTCCATTGTAGCTACTGCAGCTAGCAGATCATGTTTGGCTTGGACTATCTCTTGGCTAGGGTTTGGACTATCTGATCAGCTCTTGTTGGTGCACTATCCTTGGGGAAAGGTGCGCTACCCTTTGTTTGCCTATCTAGCCTAGGGTTTGCTTCCAAAGTGATTCTCTATCAAGGTTAAGGTGCTCGGAGGGTGGCTTCAGCCTATGGTTGGGTGACAATAGTGATATTGTCAATGGTAAAATGAGCACATCCATTATATTCTAACAAGCACATTGTAGAAACATGATCAGATCAAGTCAGGACCATTGAATACGCAAGCGCCAGATCAACGACAGGGAGGTATTGCAGAGATAAAAAGGATAATTAAACAACATGTTATTCCCAATCCCGCAATCAATCTAGACCATCATATTACAAGAGAAGGATCGTTGGAGAACTAGTCTACGATCAGATCAAATCAGGGCCATTGATACTCAAGAACCATATCAACAACATGGATAGATTGTGGAGAGTGAAAGGAGAATTAAATGTGTTATTTCCAATCCCACAATTATTCTAGATCGCCATATCTTATAGATTCAAAGATCGACGACTATGGTTGATCCACCAAATGATCATATTAAGTCATGACCGTCAGATATGCAAGCGTAGATCAATGGTAGGGATTGATTGCGGAGCATGAAGGGAGAATTAAAAAACACGCTAATTCCAATCCTGCAATTAGTCTAGACCATCGATTGTCACTCGCCAAATAGATCTATGGTTGGCATCAGTTCCACTACCTACGAGTAGTTTTCCATTGTGGAGCTCGACGATAGTTTTAAACGTCGTGCTATTTGGGACCCTGCAATCATCCCTGATCATTGATCTACTCCGGGACCATTCTCGACCAATGGATCAAGTTGAGTGGAAGGATAGGATAAGAAAGGAAAATAGGTTGAGATTTCAAATACCCGAATTCTCGATAGTCGTTGGATCACTTTGAGTGGAAGGATAGGATAAGAAAGGAAAAATGGTTGAGATTTTGAATACTCAAATTCTCGATAGCTGTTGGATCGCTTTAAGTGGAAGGAAAGGATAAGAAAAGAAGAAGAGTCATTGTATTTAAACCAAGACAAAGCCAACATCACAGACAGATCACTTCGTTGATCTAATATCACGATCAACGAACAACATTCATTTCGGGTTAAAAGTAGTGAGGAGGTTACACTTCGGGGATTATCACTTCGGGAGAACTGGGAAGTGGATAAATTGAATTACCCGAAGTCCCAAAGGCCGAAGTCTCAAAGTGGATAAGAGGAACACTTCGGGTAGTATCCTGATCGTTAGATCAAGGAGAAGAATATGTGCCACATCGGGAGATCTACATTAGCAGACCATGTCATCAAGGACATGTGTCATAGTCAGATAATGACAAGTGTCAAGATGAAATTGACATTTCAGGTACATGTAAATCACGAATCTGAGTGACACGTGGAAGCCACTTGACCAATGCCACATCATAAAGTGATGTTAGCAAGTTACGTCACTCTTGGAGTTTTACTTCAGGAGTTTCACCACCAACAAATGACCTAAGTCCCGAAGTCCCAAAGGCTGAAGTCCTGAAGTGGACATGAGTCGTCCAATCTGAAGAACACATCAAGAGAATTCTCAACCATTGATCAAGTACAGAGGAAGGATGATGTAAGTGGAAGTGTTAACCGATAGCAAGTGATCACCAAAGATGTATGACTTATTCAACAGGTGATCACTCCGGAGGAAATTGCAGCAACGATTATTCGAACCTCCGAAGCCCGAAACTTCTGAAATGAACGAGAACCCTTATGGTGAAATCCCTCACGGGAAGATGCTTTGCGGTGAACTCCAAAGGTCATGGTTGTACAAATGGATGAACTCCAAAGTGGTCCCCTTATGCTGAAATCCCTCATGGGAAGATGCTTTGCGGTGAACTCAAAAGTGGTCCCCTTATGGTGAAAGCTCTCGCGAGAAGACGCTTTGCGGTTTAGTTATCCTAATAGTATGGTTAGAGAACCCATGCTTAATTATGGAATAATGAGATGAATATGACAGGGTTGTTGTAGCCTTTACCCATTCCTGAATGGAAATGGGACGTGGTAACAATGGATTTTATCACCGGACTACCTAGAACAAGCAAGCAACATGATTCAATCATGGTGGTGGTGGATAAGCTTACTAAAGCTGCCCATTTTATCCCACTGAAAACCAACCATAGGGCAACTAATGTTGCTAATATCTTTTTAAAAGAAGTTGCACGCTTGCACAGAATTCCTAAGACAATTGTCTCTGATAGGGACCCGAAATTCACCTCGAATTTCTGGAAATGACTATTCAAGCGATTCAGAACGAATCTAAACTTTAGTACAGCGTATCATCCTGAGTATGATGGTCATACAGAAAGGGTGAACAGAGTAATAGAAGACATACTGAAAATGTATGTGATGGATAAACCATCAAGGTGGGAAGACTACCTACATTTAGTAGAATTCGCCTACAATAATGGGTATCATACATCGTTGAAGATGAGCCCATTCGAAGAACTTTATGGAAGAAAGTGAAACACACCAGTAAGTTGGGATAATCCAGATGACAGAGTAGTGATTGGGCCTGAGCTTCTCAAAGAGATGGAAGACCAAATGATAAGGATTAAACAAAATCTAAAAGATGCCGAGGATAGGCAGAAAAGTTACACTGACAGTAACAAAACCCATAGAGAATTCAATGTGGGTGACCATGTTTTCCTGAAAGTGAAGACTAATAGAAGTTCCCTGAAGTTGGGAAGTTGAACCAAATTGGCAACAAGATTTTGTGGGCCATTTGAGATCCTGGAAAGGATTGGGCCAGTTGCATACATGCTTGCATTACCTGCATCTATGACTGTACATAATGTGTTTCATGTTTCACTGCTTAAGAAATATGTACCTAATGCTAATCATGTTATCGATTGGAATGTGATTCAGGTGGAACCAGAGGGTGTCCTGCAAGTGCATCCTGTCCGCATATTGGACAGGAAAAGAAAACAGCTCCGTAATCGAGCTATAGAGCTTGTAAAGGTCCAATGGACCTGGTACGGTCCTGAGGATGCGACATGGGAGCATGTAGATGCTATGTGGGCAGAGTACCTGCATCTTTTTGAAAATTTTGAAAGGCTTGCATAGATAGTGTAAGTTGAACCGAGGACAATGCATAAATAAGGGGTGGGGGATTGTAGTGTCCCCAAGGCCGATCCCTGTCGTAAATCATGTTCTGAAAGGAACTTTAATTATGTTTTATAGGATGGTGAGCCAAGTTTTTATAAGCTGGTGGCTTATGTGTTTGTTAGGCCAGGGAGCCTAAGTGTTGAAGGCTAGGAGCCTACTGTTGTATATGTAATCATGCAGAACAATTAATAAAAATTTGTTAACACCACCAGGTGCAGACTAACCACGATGAATGAGTGAAGGGGGACTGAGCTTCCACAGAGAAGGTAAGGGATTAGGGGCTGGAAGGTGGGAAAAGGGGCTAAGTGTTAAGCCTAGGGGGCTTTAGCCTTGGGAGTAATATTTTAATATTATTCCAAAAAGGCATGAGCATTTCATGTTTTATCCTAAGTTCCTAACCATGAGGAAGGGATGCGTGCTGGTGGAATGCATGCATTTCCCAGGGCGATAAGTGTCAACCCTGGAGCATGCGAATAAAACGGCCAGGGTGAACTATGAGAGGGCCCCCCTGCTCTCATTCGATCAGACGGCCTGAGCGTGCATGGGCTCTGAGCAGTATGACGGACCCAAGTTCTGCAGAGAACCTTCATGCATCTCTGTGATCCAAAACTCCTGTGTCTGGCTCTAGGAAAACCCGTGTATACCTCCGTATTGAACCAGAAGCCTTTGATTGATTCCAAAAGAGCTACATTCACCTTTTTTCTGAACTGAAAATCCTATGTGGTGTCTGGGAATCCGTGTGCATCATTTATCCGAAATGGAACTTGTGCGTGAAGCCTCTGTCCCAAAGCCGTGACCGTGAGACCATTTTTCCATTTCTGAACCCGTTTTGAGGAAGCCAGTGTCTTTATTTTCATGGGTAATTGCAGCTGCACATTGCGGGACTGCGTATGGCTTGTGACCAGTTGTGAAACACTCTCTCCAGGCGAGAGGGGTGTTTGAGGTTGGATGAACAGGTGGTTTAGCCTATGAGCGTCTCTCTCTAGGTGAGAGAGTGTGCAGAGGAAGGAGAGGACTCTTGGAATGAACCCTATAGCTACCACAGAGCCCGGAGACTTCCGGTCCGGTCTGTTGCTGTAACCCAAGACAAGGGAGGTTAGCAGCCGAAGGACTGTCCAGGTGACAGAGAAGGTGTATAATCCTGGGGTGGAATAGGCACGTGGTGAATGAGGGTCTATGGGAAGTGAGCGTTAGTGGTTCTTGGAAGAGAATTCCTTCCTTGTGGCTGTGTGTTGTTTCCCTGTAACCTCAGCCTAGCCTAGGATTCCTTGTCTTGGGGTGGAGCTTAGTCCCATCTCGGGGGTGACCCACTGTTGAGCTGATGAGCAGTGCGGTCTAAGGCTGGGAGGTTCATGGAAGGTCTACACTTGGTTGGTGGAATTACCTCAGTTTCAAGATAAGTATCAGCTTATGTTAAATGTTATGTTTTTCATGCCTGTGGTGCTTATATTTTATCATGTATTCTGTTGTGCAGATGAATTCTGGTTAATGCCATTATTAAAATTATGATAGCAATAATTTATATGACTTACTCTGAGTTTAAATGTGTTTCATTTGCTTAAATGCATGTTGTTTTATAATACAGAGTGGGTGTTATATTTCCGTGAAGTTTGTTAACCGAAAAAGTGGTGTTACAGTTTGGTATCAGAGCCAAGGTTTCGACACTGAGCCTAGATGGGCTAGTTGAGTGGTCTTTGGTTCGAGGGTGTGAGGATAAATTGTGTCTGGAGGACCAATTTCAGACCCTGGTAAGCTAAGGAGGTATAGTGGTGTGCGAAACTGCAGCCGGTGTGGTCTATGGCCACAGGGAGAGAGGACTCCACACCAACAGTGTTGGAGCCTTAGGAGCTATTCGAGAGGGAAGGTGAACCCTCATGACCGTCGTATCTGGAAAATGTGCACAGGGATTAAAATCCCTTTTGAATTGCACAGGAGAAAATCACGATATGCAAACTCTCGAAAACCCGAAAACCCGAAAACCCGAGAAGATCTACGTTGTAGATCTGGGAGGAAGGCTCGACCATTAGATCTGGCGGAGTCATGCTCGAGTTAGTCACAAAAACCTTTCGTATTTCGCAAAGTCGGGAGATGGGAAGTGAGGAAGGTGAACACCTCCGAAACCCAAAACGTCGAAACGATCTACACTGTAGATCGTAGAAAGGTAGTTGAACGTCTAATTTTGCAAAGGAGTAAACCGTAATTTCAGTATTTCGGCAGATGGAATTTCTATATGTGGGGTGCATGAACTCCCAATGCCCAAAACCCCGAAACGCCGAAAGGATTTGCACCGTAGATCTGAGAAAGATCTAACCGTTGGATTCCATTTGGAATGGACGTGGACACATGGGTGTGTACCACGTGCCAGTGAGTCGAGAAGACAAGCAAGAGTGGTGGGACCTAAAGATATCATCAAAGGTGACGTGGAACCTCCTGAATGTATCATGTGCCATGGTGGTGAAGGGCGACAGCTGTGTTGTGGACCCGGAGAATAAAGTAATTCATGATTTCGGAATTCGCAAAGGAGGAGCACAAAGGCTCAACACTCCAACTTGCGAAGTCGCGAGTTGGTGAAGAAGTGATAGAACTTAGCCCTAGACTACAGTCATGTGTAGCAGGTGCTAGCAAGGAGGGAGCCATACCCGTATCACATCTCGGGTATCGACATTTGGAGGAAATGATTTGAGGGTCTTTGACTCACGAACTCGCGAGATCGTGAGTTGCGAAAGGGTGAATTTGGTTACAAAGATTCAACCATTGGATCTTCGTGGACTGAGATTCCGAAGTTCTGAAGCCCCGGAATTTGCAGAGCCGGACAGAGCTCAGAAAACTTTGTGAAGTCAAAATGTTTTTTTTTCTTGCTCACGTTGGCTTATGAATGTTGTAATTTTTCTTGAAGGGTTAAGGCCTGACAAACTTTGGTTGTCTACATGTCGTGTGTGAAGAGGTCAATGAGTGTCAGGACAGCCGAAAACTAATGCCGAGTATGGAATTGAAAGAGGTGCAAATTGCCTCCGAAACAGAGGACGAAAGGGTAGGAAGGAATGTCAACCTGGGAGTCGAAGGAACAAACTCTAATGGGCATGGAAAAGAGACGGATAGGGAAGAACATATGATGAAACTCATTGAAAGATTGCAAAAATATGCCTAGGCTCACCTAGATGATAACCAAAAGCTCATGAAAATCAGGGATCGACAGGGTGAATTCAACTTAAAAATGTTGAAGAACCTGGAAAGAATAGAAAAGAAATTGGAAAAAGGGAGTGACACAAGCAGATCAAGAAGTGTCAGAACCCCTGAGAGGAGAAGAAGATCGAGGAGTGGTATTAGACATTACCATCTCTCCTCGAAGCATTCTGGCAAGGAGACACATAGTAGTTCAAGCACATCCCCTACCAGAAAACACCGAAAATCTGGAAGGAATGAATTGAAAGGGGAAATCAACAAGATTAAACAGCCTACATTTGATGGTGAACATAAGAAGGAAGAAGATGTCGAAACATGGTTGCTGGGTATGAAGAAATACTTCCAACTGCGGAATTATTTTGCCCATGCAGAAGGAAGAATTGCAATGTACCAGCTGAAAGGAAAAGCATCCATGTGGTGGGATCAATTGGTGCAGGTGCAACACATCAGAGAGAAAGAGGTCACATGGAAGGAGTTTAAGAGGTATTTCGAGAAGAAATACCTGACCAAAAGATACTATGACAGAAAGATGAAGGAGTTCTTTGAACTCAAGTTGGACAACATGACCATTGATGAGTATGAACAAAGTTTTTTAGAACTACTGAAGTATGTTCCATTCATCAAAGACGAGGCTGTCAAAATTCAGAGGTATTTGAGTGGACTGCCGCCTTCCATTAGTGACAAGATTCAATATGAAGATCCTAAGACCATGTAAGAAACCATAAGAAGGGTGAAATGCTTATACGAATAGCAAAGAGAAAAGCCTACCTTTCAGAAGGCTTGGGATGACTAGAAGAGGTTTAGGAAAGAACAGAGGCGGAAGGGAAACAAGCCTCCATTTTTCAGGAACAGTCCTTGGGGACAGTCATCTTTTAGAGAGACCAATAAAGTTGAAGGGAGTGAGCAGATGCCAATACCGCCACCTATGGAGTGTTGGGGCTGTAAAGGGAATCATAGGTACAAAGACTGCCCCCACAGAAAAGATAAAGCGAGAACTGTCCATACTGTTCAACAAGCTAAAACAATGGAGGATATGGGCAGCAGAATGCCGAGGATCTACGCAGCCCTGGAAAACAAGCAAGCAGAATTTAAATCGCACATGATTGAAGTGGAAGGTACAATCAAAAACCGACCACTTGTTATTTTAATTGATTCAGGGGATAGCCATAGTTATAAAGATACTAGAGTGGTGGAAAGTTTTCATTTAACAAGAAGCAAACATGAAAAGTCCTGGCTAGTGAAGTTGGCCACAGGAACCAAAAGGAAGGTCATTGAATTGGTTAAGTCATGTTCAGTAGACATGAAAGGAATGAGCACTAAGGCTGAATTGAACATTCTGCCTTTAGGCTCATATGATTACTTAATTGGGATGGACTGGTTGGACCAGCACCATGCCCTTCTGGATTCTTGTAACAATAGGTTTACATGCTTGAATGAAGAGGGAAATCAGGTAACAATCCAAGGAATTCCCAGAGTTGTGGTTGTTAGGGAAATCTTAGCCATGCAACTGAAGAAATGTCACCGAAAAGGCTGTCAATTATTTGCAGCTTAGGTGGAAGAAGCATCCTGATATGTAGTCTCGAATCTGGAATATCATGAGGTACTCAAAGAGTTCAAGGACGTATTTCAGGAGGTACCTGGACTACCTCTGAAGAGGGACATCGATTTTTCTATAAATTTGATGCCTGGAGCAGCTCCAGTTTCGAAGGCTCCTTATAGAATGAGTACGCCAGAGCTGAAAGAGTTGCAATTGCAGCTCGAAGAGCTACTAAATAAGGGGTACATTCACCCCAGTGTGTCACCTTGGGGAGCCCAGGTCCTATTCGTGAAGAAGAAAGATGGGACGTTGAGGCTGTGCATTGATTTCCGACAGTTGAATAAGGTAACTGTCAAGAACAAGTATCCTCTGCCAAGGATCGATGATCTTTTTGATCAGTTGAAGGATGCAAAAATATTTTCAAAAATAGATCTCAGATCTGGATATCACCTAGTGAGAATAAATGATGAGGATATTAGCAAGACCGCCTTTAGAACAAGGTACGGTCATTATGAATTCACAGTGGTGTCATTTGGACTGACAAATGCACCTATTGTTTTCATGTTCTTAAAGAATGGAGTGTTCAGAGATTATTTGGACAGGTTTGTCACAGTCTTCCTGGATGATATCTTGGTGTATTCCAAGACAGAGGAAGAACATGAGCAACACCTTAGAATGGTGCTGCAAGTGTTGAGAGAACACCGGCTGTATGAAAAACTGAGCAAGTGTTCATTTTATCAAAGGCAGATTCATTACTTGGGGCAGATTATATCAAAGGAAGGGATCATTGTGGATCCTGAAAAGGTTGAGGCCATTCGAGAATGGTCAGCGCCAAGAACTATGGTGGAAGTTAGATCTTTTATGGGTCTGGCAGGCTACTATAGAAGGTTTATAGCCGGATTCTCAAGGATAGCTCATTCTATCACTTCCTTGCAAAGGAAGGAGAAGAAGGTCCATTGGACTGAAGAATGTGAGAGCAACTTCCAGTGATTGAAGTAGCTACTAACCAGCACTCCAATCCTGAAGATTGTAGATCCAAATAAGGATTACATAGTGTGCACCGATGCATGTAAGGAGGGGTTGGGAGGAGTTCTCAGCCAAGAGGGATTTGTATTTTTTTATGAGTCCCTAAAGCTGAAAGAACATGAAAGGAATTATGCCACTCACGATTTAGAGCTAGCAACAATCATCCACGCCTTGAGGAAATGGAGACATTACCTTATGGGAAAAATATTCGAGTTGAGAACAGACCATAATGGTCTGAAGTATTTATTTGATCAGCCGACTTTAAATGCTAGGAAAATCAGATGGCCGGAGTTTTTGTGCGAATATGACTTTGATATTAAGCATATCAAAGGGAAAGAAAATAAGGTGGCTGATCCACTCAACAGAAAAGTGCACGAATTACATGCTACAGCCATTAACAAAATTTTGGAAGCTGCAAATGTTGATTTGCAGTATAGAGGTTTAGTAGCAAAGCTACAATAGCGTGAGAGACCACAACCCAAGGAAAGTTACACCTTGGGAACTGATGGCTTACTTCTGTATAAAAACAGAGTGTATGTACCCAATGTCCAAGAATTGAAGCTGGAAATTCTAAAAGAAATGCATAACGTGGCTTATGCTGGACATCGTGGATATCAAAAGACTGTGGCAGCAGTCAAAAGCCATTATTTTTGGTTGGATATGAAGAAAGAAATCGTTGAATACATCGCCAGATGTATGGAATGCCAGAAGGTTAAGGCTGAGCATAGGCACCCGACAGGGTTGCTGCAGCCTTTACCCATTCCTGAATGGAAATGGGATGTGGTAACAATGGATTTTATCACCAGACTACCTAGAACAAGCAAGCAGCATGATTCAATCATGGTGGTGGTGGATAAGCTTACTAAAGTTGCCCATTTTATCCCACTGAAAACCACCCACAGGGCAGCTGATGTTGCTGATATATTTTTAAAAGAAGTTGCATGCTTGCACGGAATTCCTAAGACAATTGTCTCTGATAGGGACCCGAAATTCACCTCGAATTTCTGGAAAGGACTGTTCAAGGGATTCAAAATGAATCTGAACTTTAGTACAATGTATCATCCTGATTCTGATGGTCAGATAGAAAGGGTGAAAAGAGTAATAGAAGACATACTGAGAATGTATGTGATGGATAAACCATCAAGGTGGGAAGACTACCTACATTTAGTAGAATTCGCCTACAATAATGGGTATCATACATCGTTGAAGATGAGCCCATTCGAAGCACTTTATGGAAGAAAGTGCAACACACCAGTAAGCTGGGATAATCCAGCTGACAGAGTAGTGACTGGGCCTGAGCTACTCAAAGAGATGGAAGACCAAATGATAAGGATTAAACAGAATCTAAAAGCTGCCCAGGATAGGCAGAAAAGTTACGCTAACAGTAACAGAACCCATAGAGAATTCAAAGTGGGTGACCAAGTTTTCCTGAAAGTGAAGACTAACAGGAGTTCCTTGAAGTTGGGAAGTTGTGCCAAATTGGAAGCAAGATGTTTTGGGCCATTTGAGATCCTGGAAAGGATTGGGCCAGTTGCATACATGATTTCATTACCTGCATCTATCACTGTACATAGTGTGTTTCATGTTTCACTACTTAAGAAATATGTACCTGATGCTAATCATGTTATCGATTGGAATGTGATTCAGGTGGAACCAGAGGGTGTCCCACAAGTGCATCCTATGCGCATATTAGACAGGAAAAGAAAATAGCTCTGGAATCGAGCTATAGAGCTTGTAAAGATCCAGTGGACCTGGTATGGTCTTGAGGACGCCGCATGGGAGCATGCAGATGCTATGTGGGCAGAGTACCCGCATCTTTTTGAAAAATTTGAAAGGCTTGCAGAGACAGTGTAAGTTGCACTGAGGATAGTGAAGAAATAAGTGGAGGGGGATTGTAGTGTCCCCAAGGCCAAGCCCTGTCGTAAATCATGTTCTGAAAGGAATTGTAATTATGTTTTATAGGCTGGTGAGCCAAGTTTTTATAAGCTGGTGTCTTATGTTCTTGTTAGGCTAGGGACCCTAAGTGTTGAAGGCCAGGAGCCTTCTATTGTATATGTAATCATGCAGAACAATTAATAAAAATTTGTAAACACCGCCAGGTGGATACCAACCACGATGAATGAGTGAAGCGGGACTGAGCTTCCACAGAGAAGGCAAGGGATTAGGGGCTGGAAGGTGGGAAAAGGGGCTAAGTGTTAAGCCTAGGGGGATTCATCCTTGGGAGTAATATTTTAATATTATTCCAAAAAGGCATGATCATTTCATGTTTTATCCTAAGTTCCTAACCATGAGGAAGGGATGCGTGCTGGTGGAACGCATGCAGTTCCCAGGGCGACAAGTGTCAACCCTGGTGCATGTGAATAAAATGACCAAGGTGAGCTGTGAGAGGGGTCCACTACTCTCATTCGATTAGACGACCTGAGCATGTACGGGCTTTGAGAAGTACGACGGACCCGAGTTCCATAGAGAACCTTCGTGTGTCTCTGTGATCTGAAAAGCCTATGTTTGGCTCTAGGAAAACCCATGTATACCTTCGTATTGAACCAGAAGCCTATGATTGATTCCGAAAGAGCCGGATTCACCTCTGTTCTGAACCGAAAAGCCTGTGTGGTGTCTGGGAATCCATGTGCATCCTCTATCCGAAATGGAACTTGTGTGTGAAGCCTCTATCTCGAAGCCGTGACTGTGAGACCATTTTTCCATTTCTAAACCCGTTTTGAGGAATCTGGTGTCGGTATTTCCGTGGGTAATTGCAGTTGTGTAGTGCGAGACTGCGTATGGATTGTGACCAGTTGTGAAACACTCTCTCTAGGTGAGAGGGGTGTTTGAGGTTGGATGAACAGGTGGTTTGGCCTGTGAGCATCTCTCTCTAGGTGAAAGAGTCTCCAGAGGAAGGAGAGGACTCTTGGAATGAACCTTGTAGTTGCCATAGAGCCCGGAGACTTCCGGTCCAGTCTGTTGTTGTAACCCAAGGCAAGGGAGGTTAGCAGTTGAAGGACTGTCTAGGTGACAGAGAAGGTGTATACTCCTGGGGTGGAACAGGCATGTGGGGAATGAGGGTTTGTGGGCAGTGAGCATGAGTGGTTCTTGGAAGAGAATTCCTTCCTCGTGGTTGTGTGTTGTTTCCCTATAACCTTAGCCTAGCCTAGGATTCCCTGTCTTGGGGTGGAGCTTAGTCCCAACTTAGGGGTGACCCACTATTGAGATGATGAGCAGTGCGGTCTAAGGCTGGGAGGTTCGTGGAAGGCCTGCACCTGGTTGGTAGAATTACCTCAGTTTCAAGATAAGTATTAGATTATGTTAAATGTTATGTTTTGCATGCCTGTGGTGCTTATATTTTATCATGTATTCTGTTGTGCAGATGAATTATGGTTAATGCCATTCTTAAAATTATGATAGCAATAATGTATATGAATTACTCTGAGTTTAAATGTGTTCCATTTGCTTAAATGCATGTTGTTTTATAATCCAGAGTGGGTGTTATATTTCCGTGAAGTTTGTTAACCGAAAAAGTGGTGTTACATCATTGGTCGGTGTTAAAAACTAGTTGACTAGTTGATCTATATATACCTGAATTTAAGAGACTTTGCGACACAATTTCTGTAGTTGTGACACTGTTCGTGGTTTTTGTTTGAGATATTTATTTTTTTTGTCACCCACCGGTTGAACAAATCCAATTCTCGATCTACATAGATCGTATTTTTTTTATTGATGTACTCATTTAACTTGTAAATTTTTGTTCACATGTCGAAATTTCATGTAGCTTGTTTTTTCCTTGATAATATATTATATGTGTAGTACCATATTTCATGTCTTTGGTTTTTGGATCTAGTTAGTATATTCTATGGAAAAGGGTATGTGGATTCCATAATATTCTAGGTTTATGG
>SNQJ01S0012248.1:67126-88707 GCA_010110895.2 Picea sitchensis | reverse complement strand
GTAGAGATTTATAATGAGTGCAAGTCACATGTAGACATAGACCACAATTTGCATTTGAAATTCCTTTGATTGCCTATAATTCTACTGCAAATATCTGCTTGAAATTACCAGGCTATTATGCTTACCATGGGCCTTCCGACAAATGGGCGTAAGATATGCATATATGTTTAGACAAAGACAGAGTGCATAGCACATCCCCCACGTACATCTTCCTATAAACTCGATTCTCTTACATTTTAATTCGCTTTCATTGAATAGGATGAGAACAGTAACACCCTCAAATATCATTTTCCTCATTTCATGGCTCATAAGGATGGCTCTTGATGTTACTGGACATCCCATGAAGGGGATCATCTTTGCATTGCTAAAAGGGCACTAGTTTGTGCCATTCCCTAAATTCTTTAGATTCTAGTGGTGCTATTGGATTTTAATAGTTGGTTAGCAATGTGCAATTTAGCTTTTCACTTATGTTGATAAACTAAATTGAAAAAACCTAAGTCCTGTGAAAAATGAAAAATAAAAAAATATAGCCGACCATAATTATAAAAACAAAAAATGGACCATAATAATTATAAAAATCTATATGAAACTAAATCATATGAAGGTATAGTATATATAGATAATCTCAGTTGCATTTCATTAACTTCGGGGTATTGCCTCTCATTTTGATCCCTATATTCATTTCCCAACTTCACGGATTCCCCATCCTAGAAATCTTACTGTCTCTCTAGATCATAATCTTTGTACTTTGAAGAGAATGGAAATAATTTAACATTTTGAAATTAAAGATTTGATCTTTTATTGGATGATAGAGATGGAGTGATGGTGGAGGTACATGGGTCAATGCATTGCTATTAGCTATTCTATCCCAAGACAGAGATGTTATTCGATTTGGTGCTACAATGCGTGCGATACCATCTCTTTCCATATTACCGAGGTCTGATGAAGTGATTGATAGGTATTTTGTTTCTCAAGCATTGGCTAGTCTTGTATACAATGGAAGCAGGGGAACACTTCTTGCAGTTGCAAATTCAGGAGTAGCTGGAGGTCTATTACCACTACTTGGTAGTGGGGAGTCGCACATATCAAACCACGTAGAATTAACTGAATAATTTTCTCTAATCTGAAATCCTGACCAGGTTATTCTTGAACACCTTTTTAGAGTGGATGACATAAGGGTGGGTGCAATTGCTCGTAAATCTATCCCTTCTTTAGTGGAGCTGCTTAAACCTATGCCAGACCGTGGACTAAGGCACCTCCACTTGCTCGGGGCTTCAATCGACGGTAAAGGAATAATGCCAACAAAGTAGCCATGGTTGAGGCAGGAGCTCTAGAAGCCTTAACTAAATATCTGTCTTTAGGTCCTCATGATGCAATAGAAGAGGCTGCAGTAGATGTATTGAGAATCCTCTTTAGCAGTCCTGATCTTAGGCACCATGAGGTTGTAATGGGTGATGTAAACCAGCTTATCGCAGTTCTTCGATTGGGTTCAAGGAGCTCCAGATACAATGCAACTCGGGCTCTCCAAGGCCTCTTTGAGGCTGAAAACATCAAATATAGTGATGTTACAAGGCAATCTATTCAACCATTAGTAGAACTGCTCAGTGTAGGGGCTGAGAAAGAGAAACATGCTGCAATTTGTGCACTAATCAAATTGTCATCAAAAAATCATCCAAAGGCATTAGCTATTGTAGATGCTGAAGCAAATCCTGTAGAAAGCTTATACAAAATTTTGGCATCGTCTCTTTCTTTGGAGTTAAAGGAAGAAGCATCAATACTTTGCTCTGTGTTGTTTGAAAACTCCAAAGTGTGGGCAACACCTGTAGCTTCTGATTGTATTCAACCCCTTGTGGAACTTGTTAATATAGATTCTTGTACAGTTCAGGAAGCTAGTGTCCGTGCCTTTGATAATTTGTTGGATGATGAACTACAAGCAGAGCTTGTTGCAACGTATGGTGCCGTGGTTCTTCTTGTTGGACTAGTTGGTGGAACAAATTATCAATTGCTTGAGTCTGTAGTTAGTGCTCTTGTAAAGTTGGGAAAGGATCGTCCCCTTGGCAAGCTTGACATGGTCAAAGCTGGGGTGATTGACAATGTTCTTGAAATTCTTCATGTTGCACCGGACTCTTTGTGTGCTTTAATTGCAGAATTATTACGCATCTTAACAAACAATAGTAGTATTGCAAAGAACGCATCTGCTGCTGCAGTGGTAAAGCCTCTTTTTCTATGTTTGACACGTCCAGAATTAAGTACATGGGCGCAGCATAGTGCATTGCAAGCACCCGTTAATATCTTGGAGAAACCTCAAACTCTTGATAACCTGCAACTCACCACTAGCCAGGCCATTGAGCCACTAATTGTATTTCTTGAATAACCTTCCCATTCAGTACAACATCTTGGGCTGAATTACTCTCACATCTTCTTTCTCATGAGTATTTTCAACGAGATATTACAACACGCCAGGTCAGAAGTTCCACCAGTACACCTTGCAGGAGTTGGATTCCAAACTTACAGCAGAAAGAAATAAATGCACTTGAAAGTGCTTCTCTCAACTGGCCAAATGCAATCACAGATGTTGGTGGCATTATTGAACTCTCTAAGGTCATGTTACAAGTTGATCCACAACCACCACATGTTTTATGGGAATCAACTGCCTTGGTGCTTTCAAATGTTTTGCACTACAGCTCTCAGTACTATTTAAAAGTGCATCTTGCAGTTCTTGTGAAACTATCACGATCAGGCTTTGAGCAGACACTTGTAGTATCTCTGGGTGCACTGATTGTTTTAGAGAAAGACAATGCATCAAGTGTTGAACTCATGGAAGAGGTTGGTGTCATATACTTGGAGCTTTTAAGGTCTCATCAATGTGAAGAAACAGCAGCCCGGCTACTTGAAGCTCTATTTAATAATATTAAAGTACGAGACATGAAAGTATCCAAGTTTTCTATTTCTCCACTTTATCACAAGATTCTTGATCCACAAACCCGCGGTCCAACCCACTAGATTATTGGCTACTCTGCACTTGGTGATCTTTTCCAAGATGATGGCTTGCAAGAATCGATGCAAAGGATTATCGGCATTGGTTAGTTTGTTTGAGGATCACCAATCAAGAAAATGACAATGGTGGTCAGATAAGTTCACTGCGGCATCCTAGTCGCATAGTAGGACAAACAGTGTTGTTGCGTATGTGGTATTCTAGCAAAGGGCCATTAAAAGCTTGCAAAAATAGTGACTAATTTTGTTGGAAATTGTATTCAGAAAAAATTGTCTTTCTTGATCACTCATATAGCATAGTGTAAGTCAACTCAAATGTTAATGAAGACAATAGATAGCAAATTAATGGTTTTATTTCAAGTGATTGTTCCCTCAATGTTTTAGGCATGCGACTTGATGATAGGAACAATACAATTTGAAAATATGCTAAGAGAAATTACGCTACTTAGAACCTAACCCCCATACTTAAATGGTAGGGGGTTTATATATCAGGAATGTGGGTGCTAATCAGGTGTAAAAAAAGAAGTGAGCAAGCGACAGGGATTAGCAGGTTACAAGTACTAACCAAACGAATGCATAAAGGTGGGGATAGCACATATTTACATTGGATCAATAATGCAGGAGATGTAGTTGAGGTATTGTTAGGATATTTGTGTCTATATAGTGAATGTTAGATAAACCTCTCCATTTAAAGGCTTAGATATGTGGATGTTATAGAGGGGATCACTTAAGACAAAGTTATAGGATATTGGCTTGCAAATTTTGCTGGGTATTATTGGAATGGGCTGGATGAATGTTATTCTCAAGAGGGCAATGTAAAAGAGTGTGTTAGTCGCTAATGATGGCAAAATGGTTGTGTAACCAAGTTGTTAATTATCCGTGGTTGAAAATGCATTAGTGTATTGGAATTGATGGTTGATTATGGAAAATAGATGCAAGACAAGAACTTGAAGTTGCTGATGCTTTAGAGGAGTTTGGCTCTGGAATACATAGGGGTTGGATTCAAATATTGTTCATTTTTACTTTTTGTTTAATGAAGCTTCCCTAAATTCTTTTGATTCTAGTGGTGCTATTGGCTTTAATAGTTGGTTGGAAATGCATTAGGATTTCACTTATTTTGATATGAGGTGTTACCCAATGAAATGATGCCCTCGATGGAGGGAAAATTGGCCTCCTTTTTTGTAGTTATTAACATTTTACCTAATCAAATGGTTCTTTTCAATGGAGGGAAAAGCATGTATCCTTGTATATTGAAATCTTTTTCTACTTCATGTTATCTTTCATCCGTGATGTTGTGATTATTCTCCTACCCACAATAAAGCAGGTGACCAACATCAGATGTCTCTGATAGAGACTATTCTCTCTTTGAATTGTAAATTATAGACCCCAAAAACATCTATGCACACCAGCAACCATGGAATTACAATCAATTGTTATGGTCTTATCTAAATATTAGCAAAAAATCTTAGGTCATTATTTAAGATTGGAAATAAGAACCAATGCCACCTAGTGGCCACAGAGATATGAAAGTGTTAAGAACACTGGATCTAATGGATACATAAACTAAGAGGATAAATTGTTAAGGTAAAAATTTGAGTTTCTTAAATATAGACCGACGATATAGATTTCAATATTGATATGGATAGTATCTTATCAAAGGTTAATGTACATGTCCCTCTTAGTACCGATATTGCATTTTTTAAATACCATAAAGAAGGTCAGCATTATGGCTATTCTTGGAGTGTCTCTCCTATAGCAACCATGTCGGAGATGATACCTCTTAACGTCTCTCTTCCCACGTTCTAGACGAGAACTTGCCACCTTCAAGACGTCGGTCTTGCCACGTTCTAGATGTCTCTATTGCCACGTTTCAGACGTCTGAAACGTCTCACTTGCCACGTTTGAAATGTCGGTCTTTCCACCTTTGAAGCGTCTCTCTTGCCACGTCTGAAACGTCTCACTTGCTGTGTTTGCAACGTCTCACTTGCCACGTTTGAAACGTCGGTCTTGCCACATTTGCAACGTCTCTCTTGCCACGTTTGAAACATCAGTCTTGCCATGTTTGCAACGTCTCTCTTGCCACGTTTGAAACATCGGTCTTGCCACGTTTGAAACATCGGTCTTGCCAAGTTTGAAACGTCTCTCTTGCCACGTTTGAAACGTCGCAATACAGACGAAAACTAGGTCGTCGGAAAAACGACGTCATGTGAAACGACGTTTGAGGGGGTTCGAGGTTTGTCGGTCTTCCGACAATAGAAAGTGGCAATTGCATCGAACGTGCCGTTGGAATTTGACCCAAATACAGTAGTGTTCACAGGCCTCTTCGAGGGGGCAATCTCCAATCGAGCAGCGCTCTGTTACAATAATCTCCAAGCTAGGGTTTTCATACCCTCGACCCTTATTTATACTAAATGTGTCTATTAAGAGAAGCATCTAGAGGAAGATCCTTCTAGAAGAGGAAGTTTATATTAGGTCTTCTTACATCTGCCTTATTCTATTTTATTGAAAGGTCTTATTAATATTGACCTTTATTACATCTGAATACATTGATCTACCTATGTGTGGGTTAGGACCTTAACACGCCCATTGCTGCATGTGACCATTGTTGCACACGACCATAGTTGGGAGTCATAGTGTGTTAGGAGGAGCCCACCCATTGTTGTTATCGATTTGGATATCACTGTGCATGCGACCAAGGGGAGCACGCGACCAAGGAGATCACTGTGTAGGGAGGAGGCACACAGAGGGAACACTGTGCAGGGCACACAGAGGGCACAGTGTGCAGGGAGGAGAGGGCACACGGAGGACATTGATTCAAGGGCACACAAAGGAGATACACTGTGAGGGCACTGAGTCGATGGCACATGCGAGGGAAGATAGAATGGTGAGTACCTCTATTCCCTTATACTGTTGTGTGTCTGGAGTAGTCTAAAAAGGTATGCAATATTGAGATTAAAACACATGCCCTAAAGCCTTTTTTTTTATTTTCACAACAACCTATTGAGTGTTAGTAGAACATAGAAAATCAACTCAAGGCTTTTGGAACCTGAATTTACTCATAAAGTTGAGAAGCAAGGGCTCAACTTGTGGCCACACAGTATTTTAATACACTTTGACAACACAAATCATGGACTACCAAGCAAAGAAGGGTAAATGAAGAGAGTGAGTGACATTTATTCAATGGCATCTTCGAATGATCAACACTTGTTTTAAGAGGTTAGGTCATTAAATATATAATGAAATGAGGTCAAGGGCATCAAGGACTAGATCAATTCTTCAATGGAGATTCCAAATATAACTTTCAGATCTAAGAGGCCATGACCATTGCAATATACAATATGAACTCCAATATGCGCAAAGACACAAAATGGGTATGAGGCCTGAGATGATATATTGATGGATAACACTATGCATGATGCTATGGAAATTAGATACTAAACAATTCTTCCATGGATCTTCAACCCCCATACTACAAACAAATGAAGCCATAGTACAAGACATACAGTAAAACTCAGAAACTTGAAATAGGTATGGCTTTTGGAACATTGGGAATGAAATATTCATGAATAATGCATCGTGCATGAGGCTGAAGGCATTTGTTTTTCCTAAGGGGAATTAAACCATTGAGTTACAAGATCACAACAATGACATAAATGAACTACTCATCACAAAAACACAATCCAACCGGGCTTGAGAAAATGGTAAGGAGGGAAATGCATGGGAGAAAAGAGATTGAAGATCAAAACTTTATAAACACAACAACCCTATCACTTATGCAACTATGCAACTATATGGAACTTATGAAATTATGCAACTATATTGAACCAATGAAACTTATGCAACTATGCAACTATATGCAACTTATGCAACTATATGACAATTTCGTATGCAACTATATGCAAATATGAAACTATATGAAACTATGCAACTATTTGCAACTCTATGCAAAAATGCAACTTATGCAACTATATGCAACTTATCGTCGGACTTGTGCAAATATAAATGAACTATAAATGAACTACTCATCACAAAGACACAATCCAATCGGGCTTGTGCAAATGGTAAGGAGGGAAATGCATAGGATAAAAGAGATTGAAGCTCAAAACTCTATAAACACAACAACCCTATCACTTATGCAACTATGCAACTATATGCAACTTATGCAACTATGCAACTATATTGCAACAATGCAACTTATGCAACTATATGCAACTTATGCAACTATGCAACTATATGAAACTTATGCAACTATATGCAACCATATGACAATTTCGTATGCGACTATATGCAACTATGCAACTTTATGCAAAAATGCAACTTATGCAACTATATGCAACTATATTGCAACTATATGAAACTTATGCAATTATATGCAACTATGCAACTATATGCAACTATATGCAAATATTCAACTTATCCAACTATATGCAACTTTATGAAACAATGCAACTTATGCAACTATATGCAACTATATTGCAACTATATGCAACTATATGCAACTATATTGCAACAATTTCTTATGCAACTATATGCAGCTAGGAAACTACATGCAACAATGCAACTTATCATGTTTTTTAGTGACTATATGCAACTATATGCAACTATATTGCAACTATATGCAACTTATGCAACTATATGCAAATATATGGAAATATGCAACTATATGCAACTATGCAACTATATGCAACTTATGCAACTATATGCAACTATATTGCAACTATATTGCAACAATTTCGTATGCAACTATATGCAAAGATGCAACTATATCCAACTATATGCAACAATGCAACTTATCATGTTTTTTAGTGACAATATGAAATTATATGAAACTTTATGCAACAATGAAACTTATGCAACTATATGCAACTTATGCAACTATATGCAACTTTATGCAACAATACAACTTATGCAACTATATACAACTATATGCAACTATGTTGGTACCACAAACGTATATTGGCATGATAACTTATCTTCTTGTTTTAACGAGTGTAGGTACCACCAAATAGTTATCTGTCGGATCTATCTTCCTCGAGTGATGATAAAGATATACTAAGAGAGGTTGAAAGTGAGACATGTTGTACTAGATATATTGGTTCTAGATCAACTAGATCTGAAAAGGTAAGGAAAAGATTTCGTATACACATGCAATTTTTTATTTCCAACAGAGGGTCATGTAATTATGATGTTGAGAGCATAGGTGGCATTGAGTTGTCCTTGAGGTATAAACATCTAGTGCAATGATGGGCACCTAAGTAGCTACCTGAAGTGGACACCGATTTCTTCATCAGTGGGAGGATGTATCACATTGCTCCTTCATACTTACATGGATTGGAGTTATTTTCCATGAATGGCATAAAGGTTGGCTATGAAACTATAATTGAATTGATGGATTATGTTGGACCATTATACAAATACAATCATTGGTTGATGTTGGTCCGATATACGCGAAGTATGCGGAGATACAGAGTTGCCACAAATTATATACAACTAGTAGATAACAATCAAAATAAAAGAGCAACTATGTATATTGATGGAAGGCCAAAATCTATTGGAAACATTGTGGGCTTTATAAATAGTACATGATCAGTGGCAAAAACTAAGAAACCAAATTGCATATTTGAGGGACGCGAAGGAAATCATATATTTGTATGTGCAACAAAAACAATAGTTCTAGGTGAAGAGTTGTTGATCGATTACAACTTAAATAGAATAGATGGAGGGGGTGTGACTATGGGGGTAAATATCTTACATACCATTCAACTCAAACTTTGATCAATCATTGTTACAATTTATCGTTGCAATATTTTAATTTTTTACTGGATATATTTCATTTTTCATTATTTATTTTCTAATATTACTGCAATATTTCATTTTTTTAATGTTACAATTACTTTCATAGCTCTTGTTGATTAATTTATTGTGTCAACATCTATCCAGGGTGACCGTGAGATATTACAAGCTACATCTGTCCAGGGTGACTGTGGAAAGGCACCCATTGTGCCTCAGCAGGTAAATGTTAAATACAGTAACAACTTATGACTACAACAACTAAATTTCAGAAATTTCATTATTTTTTATTTTTATTTTTTGAAATTACTGCAATATTCCAAATTTTTAATGTTACAGGTGAATTTCATAACTTTTGTTGATTGATTTATTGTGTCAAATTCTGTCCAGGGTGATCATGGCAGAAAATTACCCGCTACATCTGTCCAAGGTGACCATGGAAAGGCACCCGTTGTGCCTCACTAGGTAAATGTTAAATATAGTAACAACTTATGACTACAACAACTAAATGTATGAAATTTCATTATTTGTTTTTTTGATATTACTGCAATATTTCATTTTTTTAATGTTATAGGTGAATTTCATAACTTTTGTTGATTGATTTATTGTGTCAACATCTTTCTAGGGTGATCGTGGAAGAAAATCGCCCACTACATCTGTCCAGGGTGACCGTGGAAAGGAATCCATTGTGCCTCACCAGGTAAATGTTAAATACAGTAACAACTTATGACTACAACAACTAAATTTCTAAAATTTCATTATGTTTTTTCTGATATTACTCCAATATTTCATTTTTTAAATGTTACAGGTGAATTTCATAACTTTTGTTGATTGATTTATTGTGTTAACTTCTATCCAGGGTGACCGTTTTTTAAAATCACCCGCTACATCTGTCCAGGGTGACCATGGAAAGGCACCTGTTGTGCCTCAGTAGATAAATTTTAAATATAGTAATAACTTATGACTACAATAACTAAATTTCTCAAATGTTAAAGTTCATCTCATTAATTTTATTCATCAATGTATTGTGGCATGGTCAACGTGGGAAGGCTCCCACTGAGGATATTGATGAGGACAAAATATTTTATTCCACTGACCCAATGACAACTATAACGAAGGCCTTGTGGAAGGCTAACATAGAATATCTAGGTTTTCTTAGCAAAAGACCCCTGACACAGGAGGACAGGGCAAGAATTGTAGAGCTACAAACTACAATAACTAATTTTGGGGTAAGTGGCATCTTCACATATTTTTATCAGCTATGACAATTTAATATCCGTTTTTTTGTTTTCTATTTTCTATATGATCTGATAAAGTAAAGTTTTCTATTTGTAGGAGTTTTTAAACCCCATGCGCTGGGAACCTGCGGATCCTGCAACTGCTATAGGTAGCATTGATGGTCCAATGCAAAAGAAATGTTGACGTAGCAAAGTGCAAGTGAGGCTTTTTGCGCCTCCTGAGGTTCCCCTCGAATCCATTGATGAGAGCAATGATTTTGACCAGCATGAAATGTCAGAGCATGATGAGTTAGAGCCTGGGACTCCACATGACTCCAGAGAGGAACATACTATATATGGAGAGGAAACTATTATGCATGAAGCAAAATGAATTAAAAGCACCGAATCACTAGATGTCACCTTTCTGGTGGATGACACATGTGTTCCGATCAAGATTCAAAATATTGCAGGTAATTTTTAATTAATTGATTCATGTTTTTTCATGAAATTGAAATGGACATTTGTTGAGATTATTATAAATTAATGGATAACACATTTCTGCAGGAACTAATGTTTTCTATAGAAACTTAAATGACAAATCATTGGAGTTGTTTGGCCCCACCATTTTCACACAGTAGATTGGCCAAGATAACAAAAAGAAAGATGATTTAATAGACCACATGGTATACTTGTTCAACAACATTTTCAACAAGAAAGTGGTTACAAAGTTAGCCAACAAGAATTTAAAATATACCAGGGCCCAGTATAGGGAGAAATTGCAATTAGGCCTCAAGCATGAGTGCCCTCCCATGGTTTCAAAGAAAGAGTGGAAGGACCTGATAGAGGATGAAAAGGAGAACTTGTTTAAAAAACAAGGAAGACATCCACGAGATGGTCAAGCAAGGTACAACACATGTCATATTATCAATGAAATATGATCATTTATGTTTTTGTTTCATGTTTTAAGTAACAATTCCGATATCTAATGTTTTTCAAAAATTCCATATGTAGGCCACGAGACACCTCCAAAGAAACTAAGGCCAAAGTGGAAAAAAATGGGTAGCATAAACTAGGCCAGGGTGGCTATGGAAAACTAAAAGCCTGAATCGTAAGATTTAAATGATTAACTGTGGTTAATATTTATTTAACAGTAGCAGACAAATATATGTTTTTGTTATTGGTATTTTTAATGGTGTTATGGATTGCAGTTAAATATGTTTGACATTGTTGCCACCGAGGAGGACCTAAAGATTGGTTACAAGCACGGTTTTAAAAGTGTGATTTAATATAGAAAAAGCTTGGGCTAGACTCCTATCTCCCCAGCCATGCAGGTAAATAAAATGAATAAGGAAATCGCAGTAGCATGCTTGTAAAGTCTATTCATATTTTATTTTATCACCCATAACTAAGTATTTATGTTTGTTTTCAAGCAACAGTGCTAATGCAGTAGTGAATCTAGTGGTATTCAACAAACACCATGTCATACAAGGGTGCACATGTCCAATGATAGTGGGGAGCAGAGTACCCATTCTGGTATGTATGCTTCAGAATTAGAAATATTTACTGTGATTGTAGATATTTATTTCCTGACTTATACTTATATATTATCTTCTCAAAATTGAAGTGCGTGTAGCTCGGGAGGGTGAAATATGAGAGGAACCAAGTGGACAATAAATTAACGCAACGGATGTCATAGCTACATAGACAGGTAAAGAGAAATATTGTAATGTTAATCAAAATAATGAATTAGTTATTTCAATTATATTTCAACATATTGATATGTTCATTTTCATTGTTGCAGTTCACGACCCTACACAGATACCTCGATGCCCTTTTTAGCGACGTACCAGAGGTATGGTACATGAGCACATGGAAAGACAAACAATAGAAGGACAATGTACATGAAATACAATGTCCTTGGATGATTATGATATCCCAATTGTCAATTTTATGAATGTAAAAAAACATAAATCAAAGAAAAATTAGATGTATAAATTCATGAATTGTATTTGGATGTTTATCGATGTTTATATGTTCATATGCTTCAATGTTTATATGTTCATATGTTTTGATGACTATCCTAGTTATGCATGAATGTCTATATGTTTTCTATATAAACAAAATAATTTGTTGGGTATGGGGAATTCAGAGCAATGTGAAGGGGGGGAGGGGCCATATGAGCTTCCACCTTCATGTGGTTGGCCCTGTTCTGTAGAGAATAACATATTCTCGAAATAAAGATAAGCTCATTAATGTATGCAACCACTTAAGTTTTTTCTAGAGTATTTTACATAGCTAAATGCATGTTTATTTGCTTATATATTATTTACTCATATAAACAATTTGTCTTTTATGATTCATTCAGGTCTTGGTAATGGAAATGAATCTCGTGGAAAACTCTTATCAAGTTGTATGGGCTAATGGATCTGGTGAAAGGACAATGATAAGGTAAGGGTTTTGACGTGTTTTTTAAAGTAGGCTTTATAGTAGTAAAAGTTCACAATCCTCATGAAAGGATAGAATTGCATTTTTGGTAGACAAGCATCGATAATTTTAACAAAGTATGAATCATATACTATGGGAAAATGACGCACACCTATCGGCCCTCAGGCCGAGATCCGCTCACAGGATCATTCTTCATCTCCTCTGAGTCGGATCTGCTCTTTTGATTCCCTGCTGGAATCATGATTTATTGATCCACAGGTCCTTCCGGAAGCTCCCCTATACGAATAGCACTAGGCGCGAGCTCTGCCTTTTTTCCAAGCGACCACAACACTATGAACAAGGGCCTGACCCAAGGTCTCTTATAGAAATCTCTCAATCTCGCAAGTTCGTGGATCGTGGCTCCTGACTTTTCCTCTCCAATCTCATGATACCCGAGATCATGAAATGGGTATAGCTCTTCCTTTGTCAGCACCCTTCGCACGTGACCATTGGCTAGGCTTAATTACTAGCACCTCTCGCTACTCGCCACTTCGTGATTTTCAACGTCGAGCCCTCGTGCTCTTACTTCACGTATTCTCGATATGCGAGATTCAATGAAGTGTTGACCCCTTCCACTAGGTGACGTGTGTCCGCCTGTCTATTTCCCAGGCCCACTTTGTGGTTCTACCACGTGTCCCTCGTGCCCATCTTTCAGCACTTCATGACTTCTGATGTCAAAAGAGAGTCCGTTCAACCTCCAAACCCCCGAATGCATGAAATGCGATGGGGTTCCTGATCCAACAGTCCTCCCGTGACCTATATCCAATGGCTATCCTCGCTCCTCGTGATTTTGCGACTTCACGACTTAGAGCACCCAACTCTTGGGCTCTCACCCTGCGAACCTCCGAGTTCATGAGATCCCTAGATCTCTGCCACCTATCCTCCTCCGATGGATGACTGTGATTCTCTCGCGACTTCGCCACTTCAGAACTTTCTGGACAAAATTCTCAACCTCTTATCCTCCAATATGTCGAAATGCCGAAATTTCGACACGTCGTCAATGCGGGTCCCACGATGGAACTTTCCGCCTTTTTTGAGTTTCGGATCTCACGACTTCGTGAATCCTGATGCTGAACTTTCAACTCTTCAACCCACGAAACCCCGAAATATCGAGTTTCGATGTGCTTCACCAATAACTAGCCCACACAAACCCTTTCGCCCCTTCGGGACTTCACCTTTTGCAACCTCGTGAATCTTGAGGCAAGGCTTTCAGTTCTCCAACTCATGAAACCCCGAAATGAGATTTCGTGAGTGATCCAATGGCCCTTGTTGGTTCAGATCCTACGGCCCGATTTCTCCTGAGCTGGCACGTATAAAAACACCCACCATAACCTTCTTGCTCCTCTGCAAGATCTGACAGCTCTCGGGACTTCGCGAATTCTCCACAGAGAATTTCGACCGTCCAATGCCTCCTTGACGACTCTTGTGAAATGAACAAGTATGCCTTCACGAAACTTGTCCACTAACAAAACAATGTCGTTACACCTCCTTCCAATACTTCAAGGCACTGGTCCTCTTTGATCTTCTCTTCGACAACTTCGAAGATCCTATCCCTCCTGAGCTTCCTCCACAACTCGAGTCTTCAAGAAGACTCATGCATGCACTCATTGCGGAAATTCTTCAAATACTTCCAAGTATTTGAACTTCTTTGATGTTGCACACTCCCTGCAACACTAATCCTTCAACAATCTCGCTCAGGTTGTAACTCTGAGACTTCTACTCGACCTACGCACACCTTGCACGGCTCCTGTTCTTAACTTACACTTTTGCAAGAATGAGAACAATGTTATCCCTCCTAAGCTTGTAGAGACGAACTCTGACTTTTGTCAACGCACACCTTGCGGAAAATTTCACTGCACTCCTTGCAGGAAAACTCTTGCTCAGACAGAGAAACAATTGAAAATCATTCTTTACTCTCCCTCTCTTTATATTTTAGACATTTAATATGAAATCATACATTCACACATCAAAGCAAATGCATAACAGAGAGTAAACAAGCATATATCGAACGATAAGCTGATAAGCATTTGCTCGTTCGATATATGCTTGTTTATCAGAAGTTGATCTTTGTGGTGGTGGATAGATTTTCTAAGATGGCACACTTCATACCGTGTCAGAAAACCAGTGACACAACTCACATTGCGAATCTATTTTTCAAAGAAGTCATTCGAATTCAAGGCTTACCAAGGAGCATAGTTTCAGATCGAGACACCAAGTTTGTGGGAAACTTCTGGAGAACCTTATGGAAAAATCTAGGAATGAACTTGTCGTTCAATTCAGCTTATCATCCTGCATTTACTCATTCGATATATGCATTTACTCATTCGATATATGCATATATAAGAGGGTAACGGTTGATAAAAGCCTGCATTATGTCTCTTCCCTTTTGAATGCTGACAAATTCTACATCTTTCCATGAATCGTTTGACGTCTTCTCTCATTCCTGGCCAAAAATATGACTCATTTAACTTTTAGAATGTCTTGTCATGACCGAAATGCCCGACCAATCCTCCACTATGTTTCTCCTTCAACAAATTCTCCCTCATGGAGCCCTTTGGAATACAAAGTTGATTACCCTTAAACAATAATCCTTCCTAGATCATGTATTCTGTCCATTGACTTCTGTCCCTAAGAATTGGATTCTCAGTTGCTTCATATGCCTCTTTAAAATATGGATCATCTCTGTACATGTCCCTGAGATCATCAAAACCCAGTGTTTTGACTCTGAACTCCTGCAACAACAAACATTTCCTGCTCAAAGCATCAACAACTTTGTTAGCAATTCTATAAATATGCTTAATTACAAAAGTAAAGTTTTGCATGTATTCAACCCATTTAACATATCTTTGATTCAACTTCTCCTGTTGAGTCACAAATTGCAAAGCATGATTGTCACTGTATAAGAAAAACTCCTCAGGAATTAAGTAATGCCTCCATTTCTTCAATGCCTAGATAATAGCATAGAACTCCTTGTCATACGTGGATTATTTCACTTTCGTTTCATTCAGATTCTCGCTGAAGTATGCTATCAACCTATCTTCTTGGCTCAAGACTGCCCCTATTGCAAATCCACTTACATCACATTTTACTTGAAATGTCTTTTTGAAATCCGGCAACACCAAAATTTGTTGTTCCGCGATTTTATTCTTCAACAAATTGAAGCTTTTCTCCACCTCTTTTGTCCAGTGAAAATACTTGTGTCTCTTCTTTGTTGTGTCCATCATCGGTGCACTAATTCCACTGAAATTCCCGATGAACTTCCGGTAGAACTAGCCAATCCATGAAAACTTCTCACCTCAAATATACTCTTCGGTGATGGCCAATTCTTAATCACCTCCACTTTATCTTGATCCATCCTCAACTTGTCTGCAGAAATAACAAATCCAAAATAAATGAGCTCTGTCTTCATGAATGAGTATTTCTTCATATTTATCAGCAGCTTCTCTTGTTGTAGCCTCTTCATCACTGTAGCCAAATGTTTCAGATGCTCTACCTCTGTTTTACTGAAAATCAATATGTCATCAAGATACACAATGACAAATTTTCCGATGAAATCCTTCAGGACTTCGTTCATCAACCTCATGAAGATACTTAGCGTGTTTTTTAAGCCAAACGGAATAACAAGCCATTTATAAAACCCTTCATTGGTCTTGAATGTTGTCTTCCATTAGTCTCCTTCTCTCATACGAATTTGGTGATATCCACTTTTCAAATCAATCTTTGAAAAAAATTTGGCCCCACTCAAGCAATCCATCAAATCATCCATTCTTGGCAATGGGAATCTATACCTAATGGTTATCTTGTTAATTGCTCTTGAGTCAGTACACATCCTCCAACCTCCGTCTTTATTCAGACTGAGAACTTTTGGAACAACACATGGACTCAAGATTTCTCTAACCAACCCTTTGTCCATTAAGTCTTGGACCTTTATTTTGACTTCTTCATTCTTCTGTGGCGTCAATCTGTATGTTGCTTTGTTTGGTAAACTAGCTCCAGGTATGAGATCAATGTGATGACTTACACTTCTAATCAGTGGAAATGAACGAGGTAGTCCGTCCACTACTATGTCAGCAAATTCTTCCAACAGTTTATGAACCTCTTCCAGTAAATCATCTACCCTTGTACTGGCTAAAAAAATTTTAGGCTTCCTGACCACAATGAATTGTGGTTCCTCCTTCTTCTTAACCTTTGTAAGAAGTTCATTCTCACTCATGAGAAGTACAACGTTGCTTACTTCAGGCTTCACCTCCTTATATTTGATTGGAAGAAACATGTGAGTTCTCCCATTCTTCTCTAGGGTGTATGTGTTCTTCCTCCCATCATGAATCACATTTCTGTCATATTTCCACAGTCTACCCAACAATAGATGAAAAACATCCATGGGAATAACATCACAGAGTATTTCATCTTTATACCCTCCTATTTTAAACTCAACTAAACATTGTTTAGTGACATTTACCTGATGTCCTTTTTGTAGCCACAAAACTCTATATGGACTTGGATGTTCAATAGTCTCCAGCTCCAGATTTTCTACCATCTCTGTAGAAACGAGATTATCTGTGCTACCACTATCCATGATGACTTTGCATACCCTGTCCTTGGTTTTGCAAGCAGTCTGAAAAAGACTGTTCCTTTGGACCGAACTCTCCACCTCCTTCTCTGGTGTTAAGAGAACTTTTTTCATCATCAATGATCTTTCACCTTCAACATATTCTGCCTCAACATTCTGCCTTTGTGCTTCGGCAATGTGAGTTTCACCACCTTCTTTCTTCTTATCTAGACATTCATAAGATTTGTGTCCATTCTTTCCACATGTGAAGCATTTTATTACTCCACCTCTTCCTCTTCCTCTACCTCTGGTATGAGGAAAAATGTTTCCATCAGCATACTGACCTCTCTGTTCAGTATACTGCCCTCTCTGTGAACTTCCACCTCTCTCAGTTTGAGTTTGAGGTTTCTTCCCTTGGGTTTCTGATTTCTATCCTGGGCAACTGATTTGCCTCTGGCTTGACTTCTGCCTTGGCCTCTTTGACCTTGTTTTTGGCTAAGATTCTCTTCAGCTTTTAGAGCCATATGATAAGCATCTTCCACCGTTTGGATGGTCATCATGCTCATTTCATCCTGAATGTCGTATCTCAGAACATTCATGTACCTAGCAACCTTTTCATCATCACTTTCGCGATGACCTGCCCTGATGTTCAGCCTGTAGAATTCTTCAGTGTACTCCTTCACTGTCATCAGCTTCTGTCTCAAATTTTGCATCCTTTGAAACAGAGTAATCTGGTAATCCCTGGGAATGAATTTCACCTTCATATTCACAATCATCCTATCCCAACTCTTGATTTTCTACTTGACTTTGCAGCGTCTGTCAGCTTGTAGCTCATCCCACCACAATGTTGCATGTCCTTCAAGTCTTGTGACAACATATTTGACTTTCTTGTCTTCCTCGACATCTTCATAGTCAAAATATGTGTCCAGAGCTCTAATCTAGTCTAGAAGCTCTTCAGCATCTAGATTTCCCTCATATACTGGAATATCCATTTTTCCCCTAGCACCTATTTCCCTCATATACTGGAATATCCATTTTTCCCCTAGGAACAACGCGTTCATTTGCTGCATCTTCTATTGTGACTTCTTCTCCTTCATGTCTAGCTTCATTTTCACTTTCAGAATCACTGACATCTACAACACCAGTTGTGTGCCTCTGTGTTGTCTCCATGTCCATGAGTCTGGCTCGTATGTCACGCATATCTTTTTCCATGGTTGGATTTGGCACCTGCCTACCCCTTCCTCTTGGAATTTCCCGTTCCTCTGGCGGATCGGGTGTTTGCCTGTCTCTTCTTCTCGGTGGCATGGTTGAGACTTCTTTCTTGCTTTCCTTGTCTGAAGTATACAGACAGAGTCAAGCTATGATACCACACTGATGCAGACCTATCGGCCCTCGGTCCAAAATCCACTCACAGGATCATTCTTCGTCTCCTCTGAGCCATATCGACTCTTTCGATTCCCTGCTGGAATCATGATTTATCGATCCACAGGTCCTTCGGGAAGCTCCCCTATACGAATATCACTAGGCGTGAGCTCCGCCTTTTTTCCAAGCGACCACAACGCTATGACCAAGGGCCTAAACCAAGGTCTCTTATCGAAATCTTGCGATATCGCGAGTTCGTGGATCGTGGCTCCCGACTTTTCCTCTCCAATCTTGCGATACCTAGGATCACGAAATGGGTACATCTCTTCCTTTGTCAGCACCCTCCACGCGTGACCATTGGCTAGGATTAACTACTAGCACCTCTCACTACTCGCCACTTCATGAGTTTCAACGTCGAGCCCTCATTCTCTTACTTCATTAATTCCCGATATGTGAGAGTCAACAGAGTGTTGACCCCTTCCACTAGGTGACGTGTGCCCACCTGTCTATTTCCCGGGCCAACTTTGTGGTTCTACCATATGTCCCTCGTGCCCGGCTTTCGGCACTTCGCGACTTCTGATGTCGAAAATGACTCCTTTCAACCTCCGAACCCCCGAATGCACAAAATGTGATGGGGCTCCTGATCCAACGGTCCTCCCGTGACCTAGATCCAATGGCTATCCTTGTTCCTCACAATTTCGCGACTTCATGACTTGGAGCACCCAACTCTTGGGCTCTCAACCTAAGAACCTCCGAGTTCGCGAGATCCCTAGATCTCTACCACCTGTCCTCCTCCGATGGATGTCTTCGATTCTCTTGCGACTTCGCCACTTCGAAACTTTCGGGAAAAAAGTCTCGACCTCTTATCCTCCGATTTCCGAAATGACAAAATTTTGACACGTCGTCAACGCGAGTCCCATGATGGAACTTCCCGTCCTTTTGGAGTTTCATATCTCACGACTTCATGAATCCTGATGCTGAACTTTCAACTCTTCAACCCACGAAACCCCGAAATATCGACTTCCAATGTGCTTCACCAATAACTGGCCCACACAAACCCTTTCTCCCCTTCGGGACTTTTCCTTTTGCAACCTCGCGAATCTTGAGGCAAGGCTTTCAGTTCTCCAACTCATGAAACCCCTAAATGAGATTCCGTGAGTGATCCAACGACCCCTGTTGGTTCAGATCCTACGGCCCGATTTCTCCTAAGCTGGCACGTAGAAAAAGACCCACCGTAAACTTCTTTCTCCTCTGTAAGATCTGATGGCTCTCGGGACTTCGCGAATTCTCCACAGAGAATTCTGACCGTCCAATGCCTCCTTGATGACTCTTTTGAAATGAACAAGTATGCCTTCATGAAACTTGTCCACCAGCAAAACAATGTCGCTGCGCTTCCTTCCAATGCTTCAAGGCACTGGTCCTCTTTGATATTCTCTTCGACAACTTCGAAGATCCTATCCCTCCTGAGATTCCTCCATAGCTTGAGTCTTCAAGAAGACTCCTGCACGTACTCCTTGTGGCAATTCTTCAAATACTTCCAAGTATTTGAACTGCTTCGACGCTGCACACTCCCTGCGATAAATCCTTCAATAATCTCGCTCAGGTTGTAACTCTGAGACTTCTACTTGGCCTGCGCACACCTTGCACGGCTCCTGTGCTTAACTTACACTTCTGCAAGAATGAGAACAACGTTATCCCTCCTGAGCTTGCAGAGACGAACTCTAACTTCTGTCAACGCACACCTTGCGAACAATTTCACTGCACTCCTTGCATGAAAACTCTTGCTGAGACAGAGAAACAATTGAAACTCATTCTTTACTCTCCCTCTCTTCAGATTTCATACATTTAATATGAAATCATACATTCACGCATCAAAGAAAATGTATAACAGAGAGTAAACAAGCATATATCGATCAACATGTATAAACACATAAAGCAATTGAACACCATGAGTCTGAACTAAAGATCCTTGTATTAATCCAGAACTTCTGTACATGGGTTTTTCTACACAGCTTTCTGCTTCTTCTTCTCTATGCTCTCTTGATCATGCTAATGTTACAATGATACAAGTGAGGGTTTCTATATCCGTTTTCCCTCCGGCTCCTAAAACTATCTAATCTAAGAATTCAAAGCTACCTACTTACATTTACTAGCATAAATGCCTCTTAGTACTTCAGACAAGAGCGGGATGCTCAAGGTTTGATTACAATCTACAAGTACGCTCTTTCTTAACTATTACATTTAAGTTTGGCGTATCAAACTTCAAAATATTTCAAACAATTCATCATGTGTCAAAATGTGTTGGTGTTTTCCCCATGCTCGCTTGTTGTTGGCAATGCTCCTGCATCAGAAAAACCTTTTTTTGGTATTCTTACATTGACCAATACAACTATAACAATTTTTTAGTACAAAATCTTAACCACACACACACACACACACAAACCTTAAGTAAACAAATGATAGAAGATAAAGGGAGAATATGTACTGATAGGAGTGAATGAATGTAATAATATGAATAATGGAGTGGAGAGTGCACTCTAGCCTTGAATTGAATTATACTTGCATCCAACATGTCTCATTGTAATGTATGTTGTGATAGTTGTGTCTTCTCACTATAATGTATGTTTCTATGTCCATCATGGAATTCCTAGAGCACCACCTATCATTCATGATCCAACACATAGTAGTCAAGAATCCCATCCATTGCTAATGTGTGCAAGTATCGTATGATTAACTAATAATTTGTATCCTTAATTATGAGCTATCAATCTTTACTATCACCATATTCTTCTAGTGCATGTAGATTTGTATTTGAAGTTGGAAATATTAGTGAACAATTCAAGAACTACTTCCATGAAAAATATATCTACATTCAACACTTTATGAGCTATCCCAACATTTTTCCAATTGTGGATTTTTGAGAGTTGATTAGGTCCCACATTTTATTTACCTAGTTTAACCACCACTTCAAAACCAAACTCCTAAAATAGTAACAAACATCGATAGAATCAACCTTCCAACATTGTATTGTTAACCAAATACTTGACCACTAAATTATCAATGGACAACTTGAAGGACTGGTCCAAAAGATAATACTTGAAATTTTTTAGCATATACGCCATCACCAGGCCTTTGCACTTTCCTTAGCATATAAGAAGGTCTACAGTTCGAGCCCATATAGCCCT
>SNQJ01S0012248.1:49466-67076 GCA_010110895.2 Picea sitchensis | reverse complement strand
TATATATATATATATCCCCTCATAGTCCCTATGACTTGGAATTTCAAAGTCTTTCGGATCATATCAATATATTGTCCTTATCAAGATCGGTGGATGGGAACATGGGTCAACACAAACCTTATGCCTAGTAGGTTACTAGTCCTACTATATCTTCTCGTAGTCCCTATGACTTGGAATTTCAAAGTCTTTCGGATCATATCAATATATTGTCCTTATCAAGATCGGTGGATGGGAACATGGGTCAACACAAACCTTATGCCTAGTAGGTTCCTAGTCCTACTATATCTTCTCGTGAGTTCAAATTTCATAATGAAATTCCCAAAATAATTCAAGGATATATACCAAAGTGATATCCAATGTTTATACCCTCTATTCAAACATGTTGTGTTAAGTTATGTGTTCCATAAACTTTGTGGAATTAGTTGTGCCATTAAACACTAGTGGATCTTTAATCTCTACATGAATCCACTTAATGGAATTTGGTAGTGTGCATATTTGTGTGAATTAATTCTCATACTCCCTAGGCGGCCCAAAAGTAATGGACACTTTGGAATAAATGACATAGGAGAATACTATTCTCCAACTCAACTTTCCACTAGCAATTGGATTAATGTAGTCTTCCAACTATCCTATGGTGAGATTAATGTAGTCTTCCAACTCTCCTAGTCATCCAATACTTCTTCTATCTATTTAACAAATGTATTTCCCTACATTAGATCCAATGGATATACCATCCAATAACCCTTCTTAACAAATTCCATCATTATCAAATTCCCAATCAATCCATTACAATACTAGGTATGGATATTTGTCATCTACTATGTCAATGAACTCAAAGTAAGCATAAATATTCACACAATCGAGATAAAATTCCATTTCACCAGTTTGACAATGGGTAAAATGTGTTATTGGTTCACCAACTACCACTAGATCGAAAAGTGGACCCAATTTTCTACTCTAGTGTTGTTACTTCAAAATCGTCGTTGTACGAGATATCATTACTGCAGCTGCCGCTACTCCGGTGCCGTTACATCAAAATCACCACTGTACGAGATGTCGTTACTCTAGTTGTTGCTACTCATGTTGCCGCTACTCCATTTTTTGCTACTCTAGGTGTCATTACTTCAAAATCGTCGCTATATGAGATGTCGTTACTGCAGTTGCCGCTACTCCTATTTCCGCTACTCCAGTTGTCACTACTCCGGGTGTCGTTACTTCAAAATTGTCTCTGTACAAGATATCGTTACTTTAAAATTGTCATTGCACCAGATGTCATTACTCCGAGGTGCTACCACTCCAGTCGTCGCTACTCTTTGGTTGTCGCCACTACTCTCTGGTTTCCGCTACTCCTACTGCTGCTACTATGGTTGTAGTTACTTGTCTACACTCCCACCAACATGGATACCAATATTTCAACTGCCACCACTTCCGATGTCGTCGCTCGAATCGACGCTTTCATATTCCGTGACTGTAGATGATGCTATTCCTGCAATGATGATTCTCCATAACAGGCCATGAGTCACCAGGTATGTCCTCAACCAACTTTAACGGATTTGGGTAATACTACACATGGCATAGGCATTCGTGCCTAAGGACGGTCTTAACTTTAATTTTGGGGGATATTTTATGTCTTTTCCCAAAGAGTCATCATTACCCTCTTTAATCATACGATTTCATAATCATTACTTAAAACTTTGTGATGTCATTGTACGCATAGGGATTGGACACACCTGCCAAACCATTAATCATCTGCCAAGATATTAAATTCGTTGTCATATCTTCATCATTACTTACCTACCACATCATTTAATTTAAAAAAAAAAAAAAAATCCACGACTCTTTCCACAACACATTTTCCGCAAAACTATTTTTCCTATTGTTTCTCCTGAACTCGTCGTCGGTACTCCTCGAGCAGGCATAGTCGACGGAACAGAATGGGTGGTGGAGTAGTAAGGTATGAGCCTACAAATACTACATAGGTCTGTTGAAATTTGGAAGTCTGGCAAATTTTCCAGAATGCAGGTTGGGACGTGTATTTTGAGAGGTTACAAGGATTCGATGGAGACATTACACCAAAATTATCCCAAAATTTGGACGACCACTCCTCCACGGTCCGCGGATTAAAAATCAAAGTCATGGAGGAAACCATTGCATCATCTAGTGGGTTGCCAATATCCGGTCAGTGATGGTTTTTCTGGAAAACACCACTCCCATAATTTCCAGAGTTGTTTCTGCATGAAGGCGAAGAAGTAAAGCCGAAAGGGAAAGGATATGAATGAATTTATCTGCCGCCTCCATGGGCTGAGGTAGCATTGTTCGTCATTAGGTATGTGACATGAGAAGGCCACCTCTCTACCATTTGCAAATATCATCTCAAATTGCTCACATCTCTGCGTTTCCAACAACGCATAAACATGCCCTATTTTCCGTGTAATAATGTTCAATGGATGGCACGAGCATCTCAACGCTCGCACCAACCACTCAAAACCCTCACAAATCATGGCCTTGTTAAGATACTAGTCGTGCATGTGCTAGAAAAAATCCATGTGAGTTGGTCGTAGTTCATAAGACTCTTAGAAGAGGAATTGGTAGAACTTATCCCAGAAGTAGAAGAAACCCTAGAAGAGAGACATGGGCTGAGCAGGTTAGAAGAGGCTGTTGAAATTATTGCAAAAGGGCAGAGAATGCGTGCTGATACACAGGAATCAACCTCGGATGAAGATGAGGAAACAGGGAAACTGACACAAACCCCCCTGCCCTCAGACCGAGATCCTCTCAAGATCTTCACTACAACCACACCGAGGGTTAATCAACCCCTTTGTTCAAGCCACAAAGGAATTCGGGTTTCACGATTTTAGGATCCCTGTTGTCGAGGTTCTCGGCCCTTCCACCCGCCGAAACCCGAAATGCTGGAACGCCAAAGTCTTTGGTTGCGTCCTCCACTCCTTCTGTATCGTGTTTCGTGACTTCGGGAATTCCAAAACAGGGAACCCCGATATCTTGTCTCCTATAGTGCCAAATTGCCGAATCCCGACACGTTCATCAAATTTTGGCTCCTCAACGGGTTTTTCTCTTTTTCAGGGTTTCGAACTTCGTGATTTCGCGAATCCTGACGTGAGGTTTCCTAACTCTCCAACCCCCAAACCCCAAAACAGTCAACGGAGTCTGACTCTGACTATTGACGAAAACTCACCACCTATCCTCTCAGCTGTCCTCGGTCTCTGACATGGATTCCTGCCACCTGTCACCTTTCCCGGCTTTCAGAACTTGAATCAGTCTTCGACTACCGTTCCCCTATCACTTCGAAACCCAGTGGAGGATTGGCCGGACATTTTGGTCACGACAAAACGTTCTCAAAGTTGAATGGTTCATATTTTTGGCCAGGGATGAGGATAGATGTTAAGAAATTTGTGGACAGATGTAGGATTTGTCAGCACACAAAGGGGAAAATGCAGAACATAGGGTTATACCAACCATTATACATACCTGAGAGGCTGTGGGATGCAGTGAGAATGGATTTTATATTGGGACTGTCAAGGACACAAAGAGGATGTGATTCAATATTTATGGTGGTAGATAGATTTTCAAAGATGGCACATTTCATACCATGCCAGAAAACCAGCGACGCAACTCATATTACGAACTTGTTTTTCAAAAAAGTCATCAGACTTCACGGCTTGCTAAGGAGTATAGTTTCAGATCGAAATACGAAGTTCATGGGACATTTATGGAGGACTTTATGGAAGAAGTTGGGGACAAGTTTGTCTTTTAGCTCAGCTTATCATCCTCAGACGGATGGGAAGACAGAAGTTGTAAAGAGAATCTTGGGAGATTTACTGAGGAGCCTAGTGATTGAACACCATAGTCAGTGGGATCACATTCTACCACAGGTGGAATTCGCTTATAATTATTCAATCAATAGAAGCACATGGAAAAGTCCATTCCAAATTGTATATGGAATGTAGCCAAGTGGAGTTTCTAAATTAAAAGATATGGAACAAACTAAATTCCAAAGTGTTAGTGCAGAGGACTTTGCAGAAGCAATGAAGGAGCTTCACAGCCGAATCAAAGAGTGATTGCAGAGTTCAAATCAAGAATACAAGCACAGAGCAGATCAACACTGGCGAGAACTTCAATTTGAAGTTGGTGATATGATTCTTGCACATTTGAGGAAGGAGAGGTTCCCAAGGGGAACATATAACAAACTGAAAATGAAGAAGATTGGACCATGCAAGGTAATAAAGGAATTTGGGGCAAACGCATACGAGATTGAATTACCCGATGGGATCGGAATTTCACCGATATTCAACATCTCAGATTTGTACCCTTACAAAGATGAAAAAGAAGGGGCAGAGAATGAACAGACAGAAGTTCAGTGGACCAAACAAATGCCTATAGCTGAAAAGCCACAGATGGAAAGAATAATTGACAAGAGGGTTAGCAAAAACACCAGGAGGAAAGAGTATTTTGAATACTTGGTCAAATGGAAAGGACATCCAGTTGAAGATGCCAGTTGGGAAGATGAAGCATAAATTCATAAGCATGTTCAAACTGTGCAAGAGCTCATGAACAAGAGTTCATGAAAATTTTCAATAGAGGAAGTATGATGCAGGAGCATCGTAAGCAGCCAGCCAAGCAAGCAACATAAAAGGTGGAAGACAGCTGGAAGACCTCCAATGCACATTTTTGAAATGTTTTTGAAGCATTAATGTAATGGTTAAAGGGAAGCATACTTGTATATTGTAAACAAATCATGAGTGATCCACTCTCATCTGTAGAAGGTAGAGGCATTTATGCATAGTTAATGAAAGTAGGTAGGTTTGAATTAGAGATTAGACAGTTCAGAAGAACAGGAAGGAAAATGGATATAGACACCCTCGTCTTTGTATTATGACATTTTTCATTATATCATTGTAACAATAGCATAGAGAAAAAGAAGAAGAAAGTTGTAGCAGAAAGTTGTAGAGAAGAACCCATGTACAGAAGATTTGAATTAATATATGAATCTTTGAATCAGACTCATGGTGTTATGATGTTTTCTGTGTATACATGCTGATTGATATGCTGATAATTGTTTATTCTCTTTGTTATGCATTTACTTGAAATACTGTGTTGTATGTATGATTTCACGTTGGATGTTTGAAGTCTAAGAGAGAGAGAGAATGATTTTCAATTGTTTCTCTTCCTGAGTGAGAGAAGTTCCTGCAAGGAGTGCAGTGAAGGGTCTGCAAGGAGTGCGTTGACAAAGTTTTAGAGTTTATCTCTGAAAGCTCAGGAGGGATACCATTGTTCTCATTCCAGCAGAAGTGCAAGTGAAGCATAGGAGCCGTGCAAGGCGTGCATAGGCCAGTTGAGTCCTTAATAGTTATTAACTAAGCGGGAAGAGAGAGAGATTGTTGTTGTAGAAAGTGCACAGAGTCGAGAGTTCAAATACGTAGAAGTATTTGAAGGTCTGCCGCAAGGAGTGCGAGCAGAGGCCCTTTTTCGAGGCTCGAATTTACCAGAGAAATCTCACAAGGGGTAGCACCTTTGAAGTGTTTTAAGGAAGGTAGGAAGCGGAATATTTGTGTAGAATGTTATGTTCTGGTGAAAGAACATTGGTTTGATCCATAGGGATTCTTGAGGGAAGAATCAAACGATCGAAATTCTCTGTGGAGAATTCACGAAATAGCGAGGACCGTAGGATCTAGGAGAGCTGTGGGGGAAGTTAAGTGTTGGACGAATCCATCCTTTGAGAGGAAGGATCCAATGTGGACCATTGATCGTGATTGTTGGACCGTCGAGATAATTTCAGTATTTCGGGGGTTGTAAGTCCGAAGTGTGGAAGAATCCCTTGGTCGCTCGAACTCCCGAAGCATGAACTGGATTGTCGTGTGTGAAGGTGAGGAGCTGAATTTTTGACATTTTGGAATTTCAGAGTTCTGCATTTCGGGGGTCCTGATGACAAGGAGTCAGGCATAGTAGAGCAGAAATCCTGAAGTCGTGAGTTGCGAGAGGACTTGATGTGAATTTTGGGATTTCGGTAATTCGGGATTCAGAATATCAGAAGTCCTAATGACAAGGAGCTAGGGGCCTTGGTATTGAAAAGCCCAGAGTTGCGAAACCCATAAAATCATTGAAGTGGCATTTCAACATTGCGGGGACCGGGGTTTCAGCATTCACATTGACAAGAATTCGAGACACTTCACATCAGAAATCCCAAATTTGCGAAACACAAAATATCTGTGGAGGTGTGTTTCGGCATTTCAGTGGTTCAGGGTTCAGGAATTCAAGATTTGTGGTGACACGTGTTTTGGGATCGATAGTTTCGAACTCCCGGTACCCGGAAGCCCGAAATAACGTGAGTCGTTGGATCTTAAGGAAGACCATCATCCGTTGATTCCATAGAAGGCATCGCCTCAAAATTCGTGGTTTCGAAGTGATGCCTTCTATGGAATCAACGGTTGATGATATTCCTTAAGATCCAATGGCTCACGTTATTTCGAGCTTCTGGGTACTAAGAGTTCAAAACTATCGATCCAAAAACACTTGTCACCACAAATCCCGAATTCTCGAACCCTGAACCACCGAAATGCCAAAACGGGCCTCCTCAGATATTTCGTATTTCGCAAATTTGGGATTTTTGATGTGAAGTGTCCCGAATCCTCTTCAATGTGAATGTCGAAACCCTGATCCTCGAAATGCCAAAATGCCACTTCAAGGATTTTATGGGTTTCGCAACTCCGGGATTTTCAATACCAAGGCCCCTAGCTCCTTATCATCAGGACTTCTAGTATTCCGAATCTCAAATTACTGAAATCCCGAAATTCACATCAAGTCCTATCGCAACTCACGACTTCGGAATTTCTACTCTACTATGCCTGACTCCTTGTCATCAGGACCCTCTAAATGCCGAACTCCAAAATTCCAAAATGCCAAAAATTCATCTCCTCGCCTTCACACATGACAATCCAGTTCGCGCTTCGGGAGTTCGAGCAACCAAGGGCTTCGTCCATACTTCGAACTTACAACCCCCAAAATACCGAAATGATCTCGACGGTCCAACAATCGCGATCAAAGGTCCACATTGGATCTTGCCTCTCAAATGATGGATTCGTCCAACACTTAACTTCCCCCGCAGCTCTCCTAGATCCTACGATCCTCGCTATTTTGTGAATTCTCCACTGAGAATTTTGATCGTTTGATTCTTCCCTCAAGAATCCCTATGGAACAAACCAATGTTCTTTCACTAGAACTTAACCTTCTGCATGAAGATTCCGCTTCCTACCTTCCTTCGAACACTTCAAAGGTGCTACCCCTTCTGAGCTTTCTTTGGTAAATTCAAGCCTCGAAAAAGGGCCTCTGCTCGCACTCCTTGCGGCAGACCTTCAAATACTTCTACGTATTTGAACTCTCGACTCTGTGCACTTTCTGCAACAATAGTCTCTCTCTCTTCCCCCTTAGTTAATAAATCTTAAGGAATCAACTATCCTGCGCATGCCTTGCACGACTCCTATGCTTCACTTTCACTTCTTCTAGAATGAGAACAACAGTATCCTTCCTGAGCTTTCAGAGATAAACTCTGAAAATTTGTCAACACACTCCTTGCGGATGCTTCACTACACTCCTTGTAGGAACTTCTCTCACTCAAGAAGAGAAACAATTGAAACTCATTCTCTCTCTCTCTTAGACTTCAAACATCCAACGTTAAATCATACATACAACACAGTATTTCAAGTAAATGCATAACAGAGAGAATAAACAACTATCAGCATATTAGTTAGCATGTATACACAGAAAACATCATAACACCATGAGTCTGATTCAAAGCTTCATATATTAATTCAAATCTTTTGTACATGGGTTCTTCTCTACAACTTTCTGCTACAGCTTTCTTCTTCTTCTGCTCTATGCTATTGTTACAATGATCTAATGAAAAATGTCATAATACAAAGATGCGGGTGTCTATATCCGTTTTCCCTCCTATTCTTCTGAACTATCTAATCTCTAATTCAAACCTACCTACTTTCATTAACTATGCATAAATGCCTCTACCTTCTATAGATGAGAGTGGATCACTCATGATCTGTTTACAATATACAAGTATGCTTCCCTTTAACCATTACATTAATGCTTCAAAAAAATTTCAAAAATGTGCATTGAAGGTCTTCCAACTGTCTTCCTCCTATTACGTTGCTTGCTTGGTCGGCTGCTTATGATGCTCCTGCATCACAAACCATCAGTGGAAGTTAGAGAAGTTGGGGGAATGAGGCAGGTATTTAATATGGATTCAGAAGAAGAAGAAATAGAGGGTTCTATTCCTCCAAACCATTTTCCTGAACAAGAAAGAGATGATGCTACTCCCTCAGCAGATGAGCAAGAAAGAGATGTTGTTGTTCCCTCAAAAAATGAACAAGAAAGAGAAGTTGTTATTCTGATTTCAGATGATCATGATATGGATGTTGATACCCCTTCGTCTGATGAGCAGGAGAGGAATGTTGCTACTCCTCCAATCTATGAACAAGAGGTAACTTGCGTTGTTACACAAGAACCAACGCCAAAACTTTCTGAATTTCCTATCTGTGAAGATGGTGCAACTACTCCTCCCATCGGTGAGCAAGTAATGACTGATGTTGTAACACAAGAATCAATGTCAGAACAAGTCGTTCCTGAAAACCCTATTTTTGAAGACACAAGAACTACTCCTCCAGTTTGTGAGCAAGAAATGACTGACATTATTACACAAGAACCAACGTTAGAGAATTATTCTCCTGAAAACCATGAACCAGAGTTGGGTGCTACTACTCCAAGAGAAGTGTGAGTTAAACAAGAGCCAAACATAGAGGTTGTAGGCAATGAAGCTCAGAATGAGGTTCCTCCTAGGGGATGGGCTGAAGAAATTCCTGTCAAATAGGAATTTGTCGAATTTTGTGTAAGGAGAAGAACCCCTATTCAAGACCGTTATAGGACAACCTTTAGAGACAGCCTGTAATTGAGGATTGAGAATGGAAAGCTAAAGAATTATGTGCTCTGCCTGAAGAAACGAGCACGCAGATACAAAATAATTTCCAAGGAAGTAGTGAGGAGAAATGTCAAGGAGACTATTTCAGCAGCTACCCAAACTGTTGATACTCCCACAGTATCAGAAACTACTCAAACTGTCGATACTCCCAAAGTAATAGCAGTTACTCAAACTGAGTTGGTGTTACATACAGTGGCTACTCAGACCGAGCCTATCTTGCACACCTCTACAGTACCAGTAGCCACTCAGAATGATCCTATTTTGCACACTTCCATAGTAACAACATCTACTCAAGATGATCCAGTGATAGATACAACTGAAGCTCAGGTAGTTTTGTTGAAAGTCGAGATACAAAAGTGGAAGCAAATTGTAGCCCAGTTTCGGACAGGAACTGTCCCTTCTTCAATGCACCTAAGGAAATTGAAAGACATAAGGGAGCAAGCTACTAGAGTCGTTGGTGACTATGAGGAAAAGTTGGAAGAAGAGAATAACAAGGGTGAGAAACAGAAGGAAAATATTACAGAGCTGGAGGCACATATATAAAGGTTAAGAGATGACAAACAAGAGATGTATGATATCACCTAGAAGGTAGTAACGTGTCGCTCCCCTTCTCTCAACTATGCATTGTTCCTTCATGAACATTATTTATTTTTCTGTCTGGAATGTATTCACCAGGAGATGGTTTATAATATTAAAGACCCCATGCAGTCTCTTAGGACCTTGAAAAGTTATGACATCCTCACACAACATCTCATGTGTGAACTGTACATGCACAACTACCTACTAAGAGATGATCAAAAATTCAATCTAGTTCCTTATGTGGGAGATGTCCAATTGAGGGTCTTTCTTTCCTACACCATTAACCAGGTGAAGTGGAAGAAGGTACTTGATTATTTCGAGGAAAATCAGGTACACATACCCCTTCAGGTTAGAATGGAGAACTTTCAAGTTGAATATATCATCAACAAACATAACTATTTCAGAGGGATTCCCAATTGGCCACAAAATATGGAAACTACACAACAATGGCATGCTAAGCTTTGCATAAAACAGTTTACCTATTGCAAGAAAGACACACTTGAAAACTTTGACCAGAGATGGGCCTTATCACCACTTGCTGTCAGGGAACGAGAAGCATTTGGGGCTTCCAAATTTTGCAGAGCCATGGAAAGAATATCCAGGTATATAACATGTATGAGGTTTGTGGGGTTTGATGGCTAGGTTTTAGATTTTCATTCCCTATCATCTAGATGCCACTTGATCAATATCAATCTGATTACGAGGTCCAAAGAGAATGGTGGAAGGATATAATATGTACTGGGAGATATAAGTTTCCAGGGACAGATATGGCTGAGGCATATGATATATCAAAACTTCAGGCCCAGTATCAAGGTTCCAACCCAGATCTGCAAAAGAAACGAACTGCACAAGGACATGCACATGACTAAATTTTGGCAGAGATGTTGTCCCATGAAATTTCTTATTTTCTACCACCTTTTTCTATCCTTATTTACCTCCATTTCGATATTCCTTGAGCTATTGTGTGTAACCAAAAGGGTAATAATGCACCTCTATTATGTCATTGTGTGTATTAGTTCAAAAACATTAGAGATTGGTTGGGGGTTTACTAAAGAGAATCACTAATCTCTGAAATCTCGCAGGAATAGAGAAACCACAGTCTGGCAAGATGATGCGATCAAGGATGTTGCACAGTCTGCGGGTTGATGGTGAAAAAGAGGACATGTTCCATGGTATAACATTAGGTTCTGTTAATCGGTTTAGCCTTTGTGTATTTTTAGGAAGAGTTGTTACCCTAATATTGGGATGCTCTGTGCTCCATGAATTGTATAAAAGGCCGAACAGAGGTAGAGAAGGGATTAATCAATCAGTTAGCTAGATAGGAGTTGTCCTATATCAAGACTACAACCTATGTAATCTCATTTTATTTAATTAAAACCGAGTTTCTTCTTAGTTTTCATGGCAGTTAGTTCACCACGGCCCTGATCAGGGAGTTGGGCCCGCTCTTCTGGTCAGGTGTTGCCGGCTTATGATATAGTTTTGTTGAGGTTTTGTGTGGAATCTGTTAGATCTATGTGTTCTGCTTCATTTAGAGTTATCTCGATTCATTTGAATGTTACAGTTATTTATGTTTCATCACCAGTAATCTAGTTTATGTTCTTTATTTTACTGCAATGATTGTTTACTTACATGATCAATATTGAAAGAAGCATAGTCTGCACATACAGTGCACGGTATCCTGTAAAACATTTAGGCCCTCGGGTTGACAAATTAAATGTATTAGGTGGTAAATATAGACGATATACCGTACCCAACAATGAGGATATAAGTAATTTCTTTCAATATACCCCACTTCATAATAATTATAAAATCATGCTGGGAGATGATCCCTTGCTTGCCTCTTCATAACTTTGCAAATCTAGAATATTGTAGGGATCATCGCTTGTTGCATTATAAATGAATAACGACTATCATCACATGTTTTCTCCTATATTCCACGTGAAGACCCTAAACAGAATTCCTAAATCCTAAGCAAGAAATGTATTTTGACTTTCATCTTCTGCTAGATTCCCTTCTGGCATGTAGGGTGGAAATTAAGACTATAACATATACTGCTAGCTATTCTACTTCCCACCAAATTTCATTACTCCAAGTGAAATATTTGTTATCTCCCCTTCATCATGTGTGATTCCTACTCATTTATAGTGGTATGTGTTACCATTTGTTGGCATTAATTTGAGTACCCCAACTTCAACAAGTGCAATCATCCTTCATTTAGGGTGGTGTGAGAAACTATCACCTAGAGTAGTGTGATCACCCTTCGTTTCAAAACATTGTGATCACACTAACTTGATTTGGTGTGAAATACCCTTCGAGTTAAACATTTCCATTTATCTTCATTTATATGGTATCATGTACCTTCATTTGAATAGGGTGAGTTACCTTTACTTGAATAGGTGTAAGTGTCTTTGGTTAAACAAGTTCTCCATTGTTGTGATCTACTATTCTTTCAAAGCATTACAACTTTTTTCGTGGGAACAACTTTGATTTCTTTCATTCATATGAGTTTGAGTAACATTCATTTTTTTGGTAAGGGAATGACTCAACCACAAGGCTACAAGTTCCTCATCCAAAAAGTTACAAACATAGTTGTTGAAAGGGTGTGAATTCCTTTAACCTCATGTTGTGATTATCCCTTCACATTAATAGGTTAAATTTGATATTCAAGGTAATTATTGTGACCAATATATATTAATATCGATTAATGGTTGTGAGTGCATTGAAGTGGATAAGTAAAGGGTTGGCCTACACTCACAAGCATAGTGATAGATTTAAAAAAAAAATGCATCTCCCATATTATCCCCCTGGGATACCCCTACCAAATTGTTTTTGACCTCTAGTTTAGAGCCCCAATATCTTAATTAAAACCATTCGTTCAAGAGAATGTATTTTATTTTCCCCTTCATCTCAAGGTTCCCTGGGTTTCCCTTTTTGTCCACTAAGAAAGACACGTAATAAGTCCCAAAACCCCCTTTTATAGGCCCTTCTCACATAAGAAACCCTTTGAAGGGTCAATCACACGAAAATATTGAGTATGGGTCAATCATGAATCCCAACATCCAGTTTATCATGTAGATTTTTTTTTTTAAACCTACAAGAAGTGTGGAAATATGGACGATAGTTCGTTGTAAGTTAATGAATGTTCTTTATTAAGCGTGGAAATATTGACGAAAGTTCGTCGCACTTTGCCACGGTTTTCTGTCGCACATATAACATCTGTGTCATAAATTTTTTCTCGGCCAAACATTTTCGTCGCTATTGCCACGCTTTTTCGTTGCAAGTTTCCACACTTTTCCATCGCACGTATTGCATCTGTGTTGTAATTTGTTGGTAAGTTTTTTACTTTGGCACAGTTTTTCGTCCCTATTGCGACGAAGTTTCGTCACTAATTCCACACTTTATAAGGAAAACCTATATTGAGAATTATTACACGTGGAGGGCTTATTTTGTCACTGTTTCCACGAATAATTGGTTCGCGGATATAGCAACGAAAAAATTTCTATGAAAAATAGTCTTTGATTTCGTGGAAAGTGCGATGGATATGTGTGGGAATATAAAAGAAAAACCGTGGAAAATTTGGTCATATGTAGTAGTGCTAGCTAATAATTTTTGTGAAGGGAAGTTTGAAAAAGAGCCATACAATGATTCACCCCCCCCCCCTCCTCTCAATGTGGTCGGTGTGTCCAACAATTGGTACTAGAGCGGGCCTTCACTATAAGCCTTAACAAGCTTGGAGGAGATCCATGGATGCACAAATGGATGATGAAGTTCCAATCCTTGATGAGGAAAATTATTATACATGGAGAATAAAAATGAAAGTGCATTTGAAGGAAATAGGAGCGGGTGTTTGGGAAGCATCTATTGGTGGATCAGTTCCTTTGAAGAACAAGTCAAAGTTTGCAGCTCAAAGGGAAGAGAAGAAGAATGATGCATTGGCTCTCAAGACCATTCTTAGTGGACTCTCAAGTTCTATAAAAGAGATCATGGGACAATGCACTTCCACCAAGGATCTATGGCTAAATATAGATTAGAAATACAAAAGAAAAAAGGAAGACATTAAAGACAATTCCATCAAGAACATTGAAGGTAAAGAATCTCCAAAATCCTCTTTTTGCAGTGATTCTAAATGTGATGATGTTGGAAAAAAGGAATACCTTGAAGACAATTCTATCAATATCAATGAAGGTAAAGAATCTCCAAAAACCCTTGATTGAAATATTTCAAAATGTGATGATGTTGAATATTTCTCTACAAGTGAAGAAGAAAATCTAGAGATAGTATGTGTAGAATTAAATGATAGTTATCCCATGGAAGAAGTAGAAGAATAACAATCATAGCTTAAAAGTAAAGTTGAATGGGGTCTATTTGAATACAACTATGACCACTGTTACATAGAATATAACTATCTTTATGACAACACTAAAAGGTTTCTTAAAAAGAATCAAAGACATATCTTGAAGTTAAAGGAAATGCTCAAGGAACAAGAAGAAAGTAAAAATACTCAATTAGAAGAAAAAGAAGAAGATATCAAAAGACTAAAGAATGAAATAGAATAGAATAAGAAGCTAGATGATGAGATTAGCAAAAGTCTTGAAGTTAATGTCCATCTCAAGACCCAAATTGAATAAGAAAAAAGGGTAGAGGAATTACTAAAGAATCAAGTAAATGAAAAGGAAGAGTCATGTCATAAGTTGGAAGCTGAAGTTGTTGATCTTAGAAAGAAAGTAGAGAAGTCAAACAAATTCTTGAATAGCTCAACAATATTGAATGAGATCTTTGATAGTCAAAGATCACCAAATGATAAATCAGGTCTTGGATACAAGAAAGAAGCTACAGATGTTGAAGCAAGAACTTCAAAGAAACATGAGGTAAGTCCCTCACTCTCAAAGGATGTAAATAATGTTGCAATTCAATCATCTACACAAGGCAAGGAAGTTTCAAAAGAACAAAGCAAGGAAGACACCAAGAAGCCATATTTACACCTAAAAGAAGAGAGACACCTTCAAGATGGATATCAAAGAAAAGGTATGAAAATGTTTTTCATGGTCAATATTACTCATGTAATTAATATGGTCACAAATATTTGAAATGCAAATATTATGCAAGGAAATATAGTGAAAGATTTCATAACACCCTAAGGTGTTGGAGATGTAATCAAGTAGGACATATTGTTGCTCATTGTCACACCATGAGATGCTACAACTGTAGTAGATTTGGCCACAAATCCCAGGATTGATGGAACACAAGAAGAAAGTCCATGAATATGAATTCATATAGCATGACTAGAAGAAGGCATGAAGTTAGGAAGGAAGAAATTTTTGAAAATATGGAAGCTCAAAACTCAAGTTCTGAAAAGTTGGGACACCTTCAGAAGTGGGTGAAGAAAATTGAACAGTCAGAATAGAATGGAAGCCTTAAGGGAAGCTCAAGTTTGTCATCTTCAAAAGCATACACAGGTTACAATGGTAACATTCGCGTACATACGCAAGCTGACCTATGAATAGGTCGTGTACATACGCGAGATGTCTGTGCAATAGGCCACGTATCTGTGGTAAAAATCCTCGGGAAAAGGGCTATGCATATGAGTTGCAACATGGTATTGCAGGGTCTGACATGGTTTGTTTCAGGTTTTCATGATTACATGTTGGCATACATAATTGTTGTATGTATGGTGGTGATATATGGTTGAGTGTTAAAAGACTATCTTAGATGCATGGTACTAACCCTAGAGTGTGGATTGGGACACATTTCTATTGAGGAACAATGTTGGCTATGACAGTGAAGTTATGGTACTTTGGTTATGAGATATATCATGATGATTCTATATAGAGATGTCATTGATCTATTGAGGCACACTTATAGTACATGTAGTATTGGATGCTTAGTATTTGTTGTAGTGAATGGTGGTTGAGGCTGATTTGTTGGGATACATGGTTGATGCATATTTGAGCTCCATTGATATATCTTATGATGTATTGTGAGATGAATATTTGTTGGATATCTTGGTGCATACATTTGGCATGAGGATGGGATACATAGTGGGACATGTAGTTGATGCGTTGATGAGGTGGTCATATTGTACATCATTGATGAGTCATAGCTTGATCTATAGTTGATGCATGATTGGTACACTTTTGGTACATGGTTAGAGGAACCTACTAGCAGTATGATTAGGACATGTTGTATGGTGGATATGGCATACATGCATGAGGACACATCTTGATTGTAGTTCATCTTGTTTTGGTATTGGTGCATGGTTGATGCACTTGCTTGGTACAAGTGGTGATACATGTTTAGTGCACCTGTTGATGTATGAATGATATAGTTAAAACACTTCATTGATTAAGATACATGATTGTGGCACTTGGTTCTTGGTAGATGCATATCATGAATGATATGACACTTGTTTGAGGCACATGGTTGGCATGTTGGTAGAGGCATATGGTCGATGCACTCCATTGATGATATCTTATGGCATATGATATGGTATTGATGTACATGGGTATTGTGCATGGTTTCACATGATGTACTTGGTTGATGTTTTGTTCATGATTCTTTATTCATTGTTGACATATCTTTTGCTTCATAATGTATGGTATGGCACAGGTTTGATGCACAAACAAATCCAAGGAGTAGTTGATCTATTTGCAACAGAAGCATATTGCAGTGGTAGCATATTGTTCATATTGCAGAGAAGATAGGAGGAGGCATACCCATAGGGGGATTCATTCTTCTTACCATGATTCCAGGAGGAGAGATTTATCATAGGCAAAGATAAATACTTAAAAAAGAGACATATACTTGGAGAAAGAACATAGATGCATAGTTCTAGGGGGAGCGATGGTCACAAGGGGAGCATGAGCTATATATCTTCAGCATTACATCAGAGTGATATCCCTTGTTCAAAAGGGGAGATATTATTCAAAGTAATATCAAAGGTATTCAGATAGGGGGAGCAACCCCAAGGAGAGTTCATGCAGGGGGAGCAGCCCCAAGGGGAGAATGACCCTTTCCCATTGGTGTCAAAGGGGGAGAGATAGTCACATTGATATGATTGAGATGCGTATTGATGTGTAACAATGACTTATCTACATGTTTCCATCAATAATTGGTGTTGACATGAATGTTGGTATTGCCATAAATGCCAAAGGGGGAAATTGTTGGATCATGTTGTCATTGATGCCAAAGGATTGATGTCAAAGGAACAATGTCTTGTCATAGTATATTGATGTAGTGATTGATGGATCATGTATTGACCTAGACTCATTATTGTCTTTTCATGGTTGTACAAATGGATTAACTCCAAAGTGGTCCCCTTATGGTGAAAGCCCTCACGGGAAGACACTTTGCGGTGAACTCCAAAGTTCATGGTTGTACAAATGGATGAAATCCAAAATGTTCCCCTTATGGTGAAATCCCTCATGGTTATTCAATTTTCGATGAACTCCAAAGTGGTCTCCTTATGGTGAAATCCCTCACGGGAAGACGCTTTGTGGTTGAGCTATCCTAGTAGAATGGTTAGAGAATCCATGATTAATTGTTGAATAATGATATGAATATCAGTGAATTTTTCAGTGAAACTATCCTAGATGGATAGTGTTTTTCAAGCCATTTCCGATGGTATGTGGAGTGTCACATAACTCCTCACGGTTTGAGAGTTATGGCCTTACGAAGTTGGAGGACCCTCATATGTTGGCTTGAATCCCCAAAAGGTCAAAGAAGTCAAAGTGCTTGCAAAGAAGATATTATTTAAATAATAAAGTGAAGTGACAAAATCAAAGAGGATTATTTAAATAATAAATTGAAGTGACAAATTCAAAGAGTATTATTTAAATAATAAAGTGAAGTGACAAAATCAAAGAAGATTATTTAAATAATAAAGGGAAGTGACAAAGTCAAAGAGGTTTATTTAAATAATAAAGTGAAGTGACAAAATCAAAGAGGATTATTTAAATAATAAAGTGAAGTGACAAAGTCAAGGAGGATTATTTAAATAATAAAGTGACAAAGTCAAAGAGGATTATTTAAAT